>CM031870.1:5649170-5829890 GCA_018697195.1 Certhia americana | reverse complement strand
TTCCCGTTCCCGTTCCCGTTCCCGTTCCCGTTCCCGTTCCCTTTCCCCGTCCCGCCATGGCGCTGAGGCGGCTGAGGGCCATCCCCGCGCGGCGGGCGCCCCCTGCCGGCCGGCCGGTGCTCCGCGGGGCCCGGTCTGTGCCTGGAGCCGCCGCAGGGCCGCAGGGAGCCGCCGAACCTCCGGGAGAAATGAACCTCTGACAGCGCCTCTTGAAACCCTCCGGGACAGAGAAACCCTCCGACAGCGCCTCTTAGAGCTAGCGAGTAAGGTGTTGTTTTATTCTTCCTCAAGGGGCGGGGGTGTCTGTGTGGCCGACAAAATTTTCTGGCCTCCACGCAAGGTGCTGATACAAAACTTCTTTGCCTGTTTATTTTTAGCAAACAAAGAGATAAATGTTCACTGATTCCAAATCACACAATTCGTTCATTAATTAGTATCCTGTCTTCTGTTGGTTATGGATTTCTCACTGTTCCTGCTAAGTCGTACATCTAGTCTTTTTAGTATCTTTTTTCCTCCAGCAGGGATTTTCCAACACAAATGTACTGAGTCTTTGTTATGTTTTTCTTAATCTTCTTTATCTTCTGGTTCCTGAAAAAACATCTTTGTAGTCCATAAGTTCTTCACTTCTTGTATCCAATTTCAACAATACATCACTCTCTCCCAGGCCTTGCTCAAGGAAGCATATCAAAGTTAGGTTAGCAAAACTCCAAGTTTCAGTAATTTTCCCAAGATGTATTCCCCCAACACCTGCTCATGCTAAATTTTGCTTAATTTTGGCTAAAAGTGATTTAACACATTGCTTACAATTCATATACTGGGTATGATTAAATAAAACAAATTAATTTAAATGAATTAAAACCATTACTTAAAAATAAGAAATAGTTTCCAACAGAAGGACAAGGATTTGGTAGATGGTCATGATCTTTTAATCTTGAATTTTATGCAGGTATTTGCAGCTGTCTCTGCTCGAGCAAGCTCCATATCTCTGCATGGCTCCCTTCTGCCTCCTGTGAACAGTGATAATATTACTTCCCTGCCTCCCAAGACTGCTGAGAGTAAATGCATTAGAAAATTATTTGGCTGGGCTAGTATTTCCCTAGTGCTCCAGTATGATTTGCTCCTGTAGTTGTGACAGTTGTAGAACTGCAGTATTTTGTAAAACACCAGATTGAGGCAGGGGATTCTGCCCCTGCCCTGCTCAGGTGAGACCCCCACCTGCAGAGCTGCCCCAGCTCTGGGAGCCCAGCACAGCAAGGACGTGGAGCTGTTGGATGAGTCCAGAGGAGATCACCACGGTGATCAGAGGAATGGAGCAACTCTGCTATGAGGAAAGGCTGAGAGAGCTGGGATTGTTCAGCCTGGAAAAGGGAAGGCTTTGGGGTGACCTGATTCCCTTTCCTGAAGGGAGATGACAAGAAAGGTGGAGAGATACTTTTTACAAGAACATGTAGTGACAGGACAAGGCAGAATGGCTTCAAACTGACAGAGAGGAGGTTTAATTTAGACGCCAGAAAAAAATTGTTTGCTGTGAGGGTGTTGAGGCCCTGACACAAGACACGCAGAGTTGTGGATGCCCCTTCACTGGAAATGCTCAAGGACAAGTTGGATGGGACTTGGAGCAACCTGGTCTAGTGCAGCCATGGCAGGGGTGTGGAACAAAATGATCTTTAAGGCCTCTTCCTTAGCCCAGGCCATCCTATGATTTTACCATTCCATGATCTGCTGTGACTGCTCTCTTTGTGCATGCTGCTGTAGGAATTACATGTGCTGGTGATGAGTACACCCAGCTCTGAAAGGAGTTTCTGAAACTTCTGCGTTCCCCACTGTAGTGGCTGCCATTTAAAAATCCACATTTGTAGTGCATGGTGTACTGTCAAAGCTGAGATCTGCAGGATCTGAACAATTTTGTGACAGCTGCAGGATGGCATTTCAGTTTCCATGGAAACTGGAAAAAAAATCAAGGTGAAGTGTTGGCTGATTATCTAATAATAAAGCTGAGCATTTGTATATGAAGTTCTTCACCTTCCTTGTGCTGAGAAAACTTCTGTTCCTACAGCATCCAGAAATAGAGGCCCCATATCTTCAAAGTATGGTCACAGCTTGAGCTGTATAATCTCCTTTCCAGAGAAAAGACAAAATTCAGCCTTGACCCATTCAGCCACAGAGCCTTATGCTCTGCTTTTAAAATAAAAGGCTGATTTGTCCCCACAATTACCGCACAAACCAATACATTGTTTATATGACAAATTACAGAGTGACAGAAGTTCTTTTGCTTTACTGTTTTTCTACTGTGCATTTCCAGCACCTTTCTGTGCTCAAATCCATTTCCTTGTAAAAAGTTCTCATTGCATTCACTTTTTATCTGCTCACACCTTGTTTATCACCTGAATTTAATGGCTCTTTGGCTTTGCACTCACTAGACTTGTTTTAAAACGAGTCAGTGAGTTTGATCGTTTTGCTGAACATTACTTTTTTCAGGTCATTGATCTCTAAGGTTAACAAAATGAAACCTCCCACTGATCTTTGCTATGTCCCACTAATCTCATTGCTATATCCTGAACTGCTCAATTACCTTTTGTCTTCAATTTCAGATGCATTTATCAAACCCACAGATCAGTCTTTTGTGCAGGAAGCAGTTTCATATTGGATTCAAAAACATGTTCGTATGAATGTTCCTCATACCTGTATTTCAATTTGCTAAGGCTGTTTAAATTTTCTTGGTTAATTTGTTTCTTGACATACCCTTTTAAGTGTATTTTCTCCACTGCTTATTTTTTGCCAGAGATGTCTTTCTTTCTAACCTCTATTCTTTTCTGCTCTTGAAGAAGTGTCTTCCAGTATTTGATAGTGTTGACTTTCTACTTTGTAGCACTTTATCTTTTCTACCCTTCTAAATCATTTGAGTCCTTTGCCATCCTTTCTTTGCTCTAGGCAGAGACTAAGAGGCAGTATTCCTCTGAAGGTCATTTGCTCTGTTTTTCTCAGTAGGAAATTGGGGATTTTCTTAGACCTGTCTCTTGTACCTCTAACCCCACGTCCCACTTTTTTGATGGTGGTTGATACCTACTTTGCCAGGGTTGGCATGATCAGTTGTGACTTGGCTAAGACACATGGAAGTCCAAGCCAAATGCAAAACCCAAAGCAAAATTCATGGCTTAACACCCCACGACACCTTTGGATCACCTGGGTGTTAATTCAAAGGGGGACAAGCATAAGTCTTATTCCTTTCATGTGATTTGTTTCAAACCCCGAAGATGCCAGTTTCATGTATCTGTAACTGAGTCTTCTCTCACAGATATTGTCTTCACTAGCAGTACAATATGGAGAAGAAAGGGCTTTTTATGCATCCATTAACATGTCAATGGATTGTGTTTAAGTGTATGCAAGGGCCACATATCTTTCACAAATGTAATGAAAGAAGCCCAAACTAAATTCTGGCTGCAGAAACCCCTGTGCAGTCTGTCTTGGGACTCTGTCACTCTGAGCTGCATTTTGCATATCAAAAATCTCTTCTTCCCACCACCCAAGGACCATGTAGCCATTTACAAACCACACTGACATGCCAGAACAAGTCACTGCCTCTGGCAGTGGCTCAGAGGGCCAGGATCTCAGGAATAAACAATAAAACTGAAGCTATCGGGTACAGTAGCTTCTTTGCTAAAGACAGGCATATTCTTAGCAGTAACTGAATATGGCTGAAGATAGGAGTTTGATACCAGAGCACTGAGAAAGAATACAAAGAACACCACTCTTAATCAACCAGCTTGCTTAGAAATACCATTTCTCTTTGGAAGAAAAGCTGAAAGAAATTCTGCTTTGGAAGAGACCTTTTGACAAAAACTTGGATTTATGGGATTTGTTATCTTACATGATCCTATCCTATTTTAAATGTATCAAGTTAATGAAGGGTCAGGTAATTTCTTTCACAGAAGAACTGAATCTCTGGGGTCCTCTGAGGAAGCATAGAAGTTGAACGTGTGAGATGAGTACCCCAAAAACCTCTTGGTAACTTCCTTAACATTCAGACAATTATCTTCCAATCATTTGAGAAACTATGAAAAACCCCAAGCCCACAATACCCATATGTTTTAAGCAGAAGTGGGGAGGGTGTGCCACATTTAAAAAAAGAAGTGGGCACAAAGGCACTTCTGTGTAAAAGCCTCCAGGGTACTCTGAAATGCCAGTGGGTAAAGCCTGGCTGAGCAGGAAGCTGATAGTAGGTGGTAGTTTGCAACAGGCATGGAGTTTATACAGCCTTGTACATTGATTAGGAATTTCATTAAATATGTTCTGCTGAACAGCTTTGAGCTACTAGTTGTTGCATTTTTTGGAATAGGACCTTTGATGACTAATTGGGGAGCAATATGAAATAAAAAAGAAGCATGAATAGCCAAAAAAAGAGCTACTTATACAGATTAGAGTGTTGTTCTATTTTAGATAGTGGTGAACATGTGGAGGTTTCTGCAGGACCAAAATACTTTCAGCAGGTGAGTGTGTCATCACCACTGCAGTCTGACAAAAATCCATTAGCTTAGAAAGGGGTCTTTTAAGACAGGAAAAAGGACAACATAATTAGGTAGTATTGGAAACACCTCTGTTTTCAACCTGGACACATCAGTTCCTTGACAGAAGAAATACACATTCAACAATATTTTGGATGACTTCCATTTCCAGTAATATTGTTGTACATGGGAAAGGAGGTATGTTTGTCTTAGGTGTTTTCTTCTTTGAAACAGACAACAGAAAGAGCAGAGAAATTACAAGAGGTAGTGAATTTAGCAAACCTTCACATAAAACAATCTTTCATAAGAATAAAATGTTGCATATACAGCTGTAAATGTACACACCCGTATAAGTTAAAAATACAAAGCTACTTTTAGTGTGTTTCTTGTTAAGTTCAGAGAACGGAGTATCAAGTGCTGGACTTAAAGTGGTGAACCTCATTGCATTGGCCAAACCAAACCATTCATGCAGCACCAGGCTTTTGCCTTAGCCTAAGTGAGAAATTTAGACAGTGCAACCAAAGTGCTGTTGTGTTCTTCACAGTGTGTACATTTTGACTGGCTTGTAAAGTGAATGTAGAAGTTCGTGACTCTCCCAAGCAGCTTCTTTTGATGGTTGAAGAAAACATGATCTGCAACATACTGGGCCACAGCCTGACTGGGAGTGATAAGACTGGTGTTCATCAGACAGTGGAGAAAAGTCAAAGTCAGCTACCTGGAAAAGGAATATCAAAAAGATAATTTTTAGTTCAGTTTTCACTGGCTGAAGTCCAGCAGGAACACATTGGGCTACAAATGGCACTTGGTCCTCAACTATTTTCACTCAGTCACTAACTTAAAATGGCCTTCTGATTTGTATCTGTTGTGCACATGTCTCTAGAGGTATATAATTTATATTGTGGCACAGTGTAAAGGGTATTAGGTACTTTCCAAAGTACCGTGAAAGCTGCTTTTGATTTAAGAACTCATGCTTATTGCATCTTTTGTAGCAAGTGAAAGTATATTAGCAATGGAAGGCAGCTGTGGAGATGAAGGCCACATACAAGGGGTAGGTAACAATTTAGGGCTGCTTCAGGTAACATACCTCTCTTTTTTTATTATCCTGTATCCTCCTGCACAACCTCCTTGCTTTCTTTCATGTAACTACTCTGAGGTAGATCCTCTGGAATGACTACTTCAACGCAAGCATTTGCTTGGGAATATTAACAAACTGCCCATGATTATTCTGGCAATTTAGAGTTCTCTGCAACAAGCCAGAATCGTGGCTGTTTCTTCTTTTGCCTACACTGGCTTGGATTTTTTGATGGAACAGATCACATGTACCAGGCAAATCCTCCTTCTGGCTCTGTTCCTCTGGGAATTAAAGAACCTTTCATATCAGACACCTTTCGTGGCTGAAAGCTACCGAATTGCTATCCCAGCTCAAAGTAATAGTAACTGAATACCTCCACAAGATCTTTTTGTTGTGTGTTACTTCGAAAAGTCGTGTACAGCACCAGTACTAGCATCACTGAAACCAGAGCAATGCAGAGCAGGACAAAGAAAGCTGGGTGGATTCCTAGAAAAAAGCACAAGGACACATTCCTGGAGAGACACAATATCCCAGAAAATGGCAACAGCAAGAAGGAAACAATGAAGAAATTTCAGGAGTATTTTTAGAAAAAAGGACTGCATGTAAGAAGAAATAAACTTTTTAACCCAGATCACTCCAGGTTTTTCTGAAATCTCAGGGGTGGGAGAGGGGTTTGGAACGGTCTTTCCCTTTATGCCCTCTTTTCTCTTGAAGAGCCTAAAAAACTCCACCCAGTTACGTATGTTAACCCCTGACTCCCCAGGCTGTTTGTGGTACCCCAAGAGGGTAGGAAAGACTCACCTCCACAGCAGCCAAGAGCCTCCAGCACAGAGCATTCAGCCCTGAATGCACACCAGTGCCTTCTGGAGTGAGCTGCCCTGTCTGTACACAGCTGGCTGACAGTGACATGATGTGACTAGTCTGTGTCACAGCCTGGCTGTGTCCCATCCTCTTCACTTGGTCACCTCACCACTCTCCCAGATGGTTTCAGGACCCAAGAGGGGCATGTGTGACCATGCATGGGGGAGCCAGATGGGTCACTGGCAGGTGGGACAGAGACTTGTAATGAAATGGAGACCTAGAAAAATCTACCCTCTGAAATCCATAACTAAACTAAGCAAAAATAATTGAGACAGCTTAATTAATACAGACACATACATTCTCCTATTTATCCTCTCTAACTACAAAAGCTCAACTATTTAAACTGAAAAATATTTCCTTTAAGTAATGCAGCCCTCCTAGTGTACTTAGTACCTTCAAGACACTCATGGGACAAAGGGTTCAGCAGAACACCAGAAATTCAGAGCAATTACAGCAGGCACCTTATAAATTCTCATTTCCCTTTTTATTCCTCTCGTTTTAGGGATCTACATCACATTCCTGAAACTTCATCTGCTGGCTGGTTAATCCACATTCGTCTCTAACCTGTTTGGGACGGTCCGTGCTGCTCAGACTCCCTGCCCCTCACCTGCTGGCCGCACTTTGATCCCGTGGTACGTCTGCAGCATCGTCACGCCGTTCTCCACCCTGACACTGAGGCAATACTGTCCCGCGTCCCTGAAGGTGTGGCTGAGGTTGTAGCAGGAGCCACTGATCTCCACCAGATGGCATTTGTCACCTTCAAGTGGAATGCACTCGGATTTTATAAGCCAGCATAATGCCAGTGGTGGGCTGAAAAAAACAAGAACAAAAAGGCAAAATTTCAAACTGTGAAAACTCTGCATGAATTTCAGCAAAGAGCTTGGTTAAAATAGCAGAATAATTCTGAAATGAATATAGTTAATTTAAATACAAATAAAGAAATAATCAACTGCACTGTTGTTTGTTTATAGCATATGCCAAATGAAGAAGTTCTTTGTGATGCTTCTCTAAAGGCAAGTCTTTGAGCTGAGAGCTGAATATCTGCAAGGGTCACCAGCAGGCCACTGTGTGTAGAAAACTCCTTAGTTCTTCTTCAATAAAGATGAAAGGAATCTTTTATCCTGCACTTCCAAGGGAAGGTAGTTTTTTCCTTTGTCCTCACACAGAAATCACTGTCTGTACCACTGAAGAACACCCAAGACTATTTAATTAAAAAAACCCACAAATGAAACTGGAAAGAATATAAGATGACCTCTGGACAAAGGACTCATAGCTGGAAAACGTAAGTAAATTTCAAGGATCACAGCATTTCCTTACATTAACAAGAGAGTTCTTATTTGCTATCAAGCAATTTAGTGAAACCCACTCCATGGCTGTGTGGCTTCTCACCACATCTAATTGAAGCCTTTTATTTACCTTTCCAGATTGCTGTTTTCAACTGATTCTGCTTGAACTCACCTTATGCCCTATAGACTTTGAATCTTACAATATGCAGAACTTTTCTTTACCCTATTTGATTAGTATTTTGTTTCTTATCTCTTTACAACATTCTTTGGGAAAAAAAAGCATCATGTTTATGTGTTTAGTTAATTTTCTAGCTTTGTTTTTGATAACCCATCTGTTTGTCGCTGCATCTCTTATCTTATACACCTCTTGCATCAGCTCCAGTCCTGTGACTAGAAGGTCACCAAGCCTGCTTTTAGTGATCTCAGGTTTGCCTGTCATAGTTTTGGGCTGTTCTCCTTTACTGGGATGCCATCTCCTGTTCCTATTCCTGCCAATGTGCCTTTCACTTTCTGAATACAAACTGTGCTGCTTTGTCTGTTGGGACTGTTTATGCCTTTGGTAAATGACTCTGTTTGGGTGCTGCTCCCTCCAAAACTCCAATGTGTTCTAATGCTGCAACTTAAGAGAGCTTGTGCTAGGATTGAGGTGATCACAACTCCTGTTTTTCTATGATCTTTGCTGCATGTGGCTTCTATATCTTATTCATCTTGTGGCAATCTGAACTTTGCTTGAATCACTCCCCAAACCTATTAATCCCCTATGCCAGTCAAGATTTGCTGCTATGCAGCAGGACTTGGAATATATTTCAGTGTAATATCAAGAAAATTGGTGAAAGAGAAAAGTTCAGAAAGAAGTTTTCAGATGTATTTTCCTCCACTATTTCTCTGGCTACTTGTCTTTTAATGTTCCTGTAATAAATATTAAACCACCCCCCCCCCCCCCCCCCCAACATTTGTTTTACATAGGAGCATTCTACTTTTCTGTACAGATGCAGGGTCTTTCAGACTCTTAGAGCTCATGGCATTTCAAATCAGGAAAATGCAATATTCAACAGTATTTTTGGGGGGAGGGAATAAGGTGTGGGTTTTTGTTTGTTTGTTTGTTTGTTTGTTTGTGTTTTTTAAAATAATAATTCTATGGGGTTAAATTGACTATTTTAAAGAACTATTGGGGAAAAACACTTAAAGAGTCAGCTTTGGGGGGGGGGGGGGGGAAAAAAGTTGTGTTTGCTACTTACGTGCCATTGATATGAAGAGATAAATTGAAGTTTTCCATTACGTGAGTCTCTCTGGAACCCACTATGTCAATACTTTTGACAGCATCTGAGAAGAAATGAAAAGCCAGCATGTCATAGTCCACAGGTAAACTTGAGTCTCACTGTTTTCCCAGTGAAGGTTTCCACACACTTGCAGATTTGAGCTTCATTGGTGTCACACAAATAGTACTATTTGTCTCACACCCCAAAAGGAAACCTACCACTAGAGATATAAGTTTCCTGACTTTTTGTCTGACTGCTTTTTAACATGTGTAATTAACTTTACATTCTTTACATTTTTAATTCTGAGTTTATTTACTCCTGAAGCTGATCAAATCAATGAGGCTTTCCTAATGTTTGATTTAATTGATTTATCATTTAGGGATAGCTGGTGTAAATTGAACAAAGAAATCCACCATAAATTACCGTAAATACTTTATTGTTCGAATTGTATGAGAGGCTTTTACAAAAGGCAGTAAAATTGTTGATAAAGAAACTGAAGATTTTATCTGTTTCCACCCATTTTTCTGCCTTGGAAGAGTGGGATGTCAATTCTGCAATGGAAACACTTCACTGAAGGATGTTGACCAGTCATTGCATGTGAAACAATGTTGAAGTTGTGTTACCACGTTAAGGCTAGATTGTATCTGTACACACTAGAATGTATCTGTAGATATCTGGCTAGTTCTGCATTGAAAGTGCAAAATGTTTCCTACTTACCCGAGAGCTCCAGAGCTGTGGTAAAATCACCAGTTTTCTGCAGAATTTCTCTTTCGTGTATGATGCTTCCAGTTTGCTCCCATTCAGCTACGGCCTTCAGATGAACTGTGCGATTCCCCTTGGAGGAGCAGTTGCAGTAGACAAAGGGTTCCTTGGTAATCTGGTAAACTCTGTGCAACAGGAAAAGATTTAGAAACCAAAGTTGCCTTTTACCAAGTGCTTGCATACTTGGTTTAAAAAGGGACAAGCTCTAATATATTTTCTTCACAGGAAATGTTCCACTGGCTGTGATTCTAACTCTACTTTATGGCCATATAAAAGAGGATTTATGTCAGTGGTATTACCTATAGAACTACAATTAGTACAAGATCCAGAGTAAATATCTGCATTTTTAATTAAAGATACTAACTATAATGCTAAAAGAATTCACAAAATTGAATAGGAATAGTCAGTAAATGATGAAAACAACTTTTACAGCAGGCAGACTATTAGCTGGCTGATTTAATTGAGATTTTTCTTTAGATGAACATCTGAATCAGAGCCATCTTGAATACTTATTAAAGCAACCAGAGCAATGACACCTACCCATCTCCAAAATCCCAGTTGTAGACAAATGATGCTGACTTGAAGTAATGACTTGGGTCATGAAGAGAGAAAGAAATCCGAGTCACAGTGTCCACGGAGGAGCTAGAACCATGTGTGGTAACTCTGCTGTCTTCTATCTGGGCAATGGTGAGGTTCCCTGTGATAAATTCTGCAGAACAAAAAGGGAGAAGAATGACAACATATATGTGACAGAAGAATGACAGCATGCTCTGTGTGTTATCAAAACATTCTTTCAGATGTACTGTGTAAGTCTTTCTGTGTCCTAGTCCAAGTGGCTAAGTGCATTTTACATCTATTGCTCAGTGTTGCCACGTGTGTGAACGAGGGAATGAAATTTATTTATTTAGGGTTATACAATGGGTGATGATAAAACATCCAATAGAACTAAGAGAAATAATCCTGGACTGATTGAGCTCAGTATAAACTTTTACTATTGGTTTAAAAATAACTGATATTAATATCAAGCGCCTAGATTCAGAATCAGGCCAGTACTTGTCATGTTTGGGATCGTGGTTTTTGCTTGTTTTGTGGGGTTTTTAAATGTAGCTTTTTTCCCCTCTTAGTTTTAGCTATTTCTACAGAAATTAAGATTTGACTGCTGTGAATAACAGATGTCTACATCTTGTAAATACAGAAAGGGGGAATGCTTTTGTCTATGAGAGGTGCTATGTTGGACAATGAGAGGCAAGGACTGTTCTAAAAAATCCTCTCTAACCTACAAATAAAGAGGTATTATGACAAGACACTTATCAGCTCTTTATAAAATTAATGGGCTATTGATTATCAGCAACAGATTCTTATCCTGTTAACAATTCATTAAATCTGGTTAACAGCTTTCTTGGTCATGCACAAATAATAATTGCAATTATTGTTGGAATGGGGCTGTCAACCCCTTTATCAGAGATGAGGTTAACCATAGCATACCAGTGGCATAATTTGTTTGAAACAAGAGCATATTTATGGCTATGGATATTCCCAGAAAACTGAAATTGCACTTAGCAACATTTAGAAATGCAGCCATGACTTCACATCCAATTTCAGTACACTCCAACAGAGTTTTAAAAGAAAATGTAATGCTCTGCTGTGCTGATGGCCTAAGATTTGCTGTGTCATGCAACAGGGAAAAGCAGCAGATTGTCACTGCTGATGGTCATCCTAACTTAAGGTCTAGAAATGCTGGGAGACAGTAGAAGCAGCATGGTTCTAATGAGATGAGTCTGGACATCACTGACCCATGCTGATGTGTGAACTGCAGCTGCTGAAGCATCTGGTTTCTAGTTCAGTTTCTCTAAGTGTCAGAAGCAGCCAAATATGGGTAGCACCACACTTTCTTCCTGGATGTAGAGAGACTAGAGTGTGGCTGTAATGGTACTAACTGCACCATGCCACCCAAACCCACCTTCAGCCACAGGCCTGCAAATCAAACTCTGTTGTCAGAAGCCATATTTACACTGGCTTTCTTCCTGATGCTGGAAAGGGCATATATACTGAGTTCCTGGAGAGGTACAGGTTGTAAAGCCATTTTACCCATTTTACCTGTAATCTGGAGCACGGTGATATTTCTTGCAACTGGCCGACACAACCAACAGTTTTTGTGAGTTACCCAGACAGACACAGGGAAAGTGCCAGGAAATTCACCAGTCACATTAATTGCAGAATTAACCCCTTGCTCAGATTTCTCTATCAGAATTAGAGGAGCATAAACCCAGTTAAAGTGATACGAGTTGGATGTGACATTTTCATTCTTCATTCTTAGCCTGGCCTGAACAGTAGCTTGAGCTCCGGTTGTGATGGGACCATTGTTGGTTATTTCCAGATTATACAGCTCTGTGGAAATCAGAAGAAAAGGAATAAACCAAACCTTGTTGTATGGCATTTTTAATTTCATTTATTTATTTATACATTTTAACTAGTCAGCTCTAGTTAAATGACTCACAATGACACTCATCTCAGCAAATACTTTACTACCATAATTTTTTGCTGTTTAAATATCTGGAACAGAAACTGTTGCATGTGTATATAAGTTCAAATAAATAGCAGTAAACAGCATGTCGGACAGGGTCCAGGAAATGTTCATAGTAGAAGACAGCTTCAATCTAGAACATCTCAAAAGTTTTGATGAGGTTTTACACCCAGAGTGGGGTGCTGGCTAGGTGCATTGTCACTAATGATCTAACATGATCACTAGACTTCCAGCCACTGGAAGAGCCTCAGCTCTAATCTCTGTTCTAAAAAATGTAAACTTTCAAACTCAGGTGAGATTTCATTCACTGGATTCCTTTACCATCTCTGTTGAAAAGTTTCACTAACTTTCATCATAAGTAAATGTAAGAAAACTCAGTAAAAGCATTTTCTGTGCTATGGTCCACCTTAAATTTTCTTTCCCAGGGAAGGACCAAAAATCCCAAGGCAAATCAATGTTGTACCATGTTCTACTGGCAGATCAGTTGCTGTCCAAAAATATGAGGCTGCATAAAAATCAGCCAGCAGGTTGGGGGAGGTGATGTTTCACAGTGAGGGTGGTGAAACACTCACAGGTTGCCCAGTATAAACATTTAAGGTCAGGTTGGACTGGGCTCTGAGCTACCTCTTCTAGTTGAAGATACCTCTACTCGTAGCAGGGGGTTGAACCAGATGACCTTTAAAGGTCCCTTCCAACCCAAACCCTATGATTCTATGAAACATCAAGGCATGGGAGGTGCAGGACCTGTGATACTGAACCAGCTCTGCTGCTCTGAGTGACTCACCATTATCTTTTCTGCTATGTTAACTCAAATTGCTTACTTCAGATCCTGCAACTACTGTAATAGGAAGCGTCAAGTTTTGTGGAAAGAATTCTTTAAAATATTCAAAAAAATAGCAGTGCAGCAGCATTAAAGTATGTGCATGTGTTAAACGACAAAACCAACCCCCAAGTCCCAAAACAATAGGAAATGCAAAATAGGTGTGAACTGGGACAGTGCTGGGAACAGGATCTGGTTGCTTGCCTCCAACATGGAACATGGTCCCTTTCCTTTCCCTGTATCAGAGCTCTGCCTGGCTCTCCTCTCAGCAGCAGTGCTGGGCAGAGCTGGGGAGTTCTAATGCAGGTGCCTTTCCTTATCCCTTATTTCAGCAGCCACCAGACTGCTACCAGGGACCTGAATCTTTGACCTTTAGAAACGGTGTTTCTCACTCATCCATGACCTCTAATACGAAGGGAGCACTGGGGCCAGCTAATTCCTGTGCTGGCTTTTCTGCATGCATCAACTTGGGATGGGAGGAAAGAGACGGCATTTGTGCCTGCATTTTATTTTACAAATCACAGGTGCTGAACAATTCTGGAGGCAGAAGAACTGTGAGAAATTAACTGTAACACTACTGCCTGAGAAAATGCTCCACAGTTCCCACTTTACAGCATAAGAAATGGCCCTGAGTTCATTTTTTTGAGTTAAAAGACAAATGCCTGTGATTTGATGAAACCTGGCAGAGGAAGGTTTCATGTCTCTAGAAGATTCAGACTATGCTCCGCTTGGTTTCAGCAGAATTCGGGAAAAAATCCGACTAACTCACGCTTATCTAGCTCTTCTCCTTGGAGGTTATCGCGGTGCTTTACAAATACTGGCCCAACAGCTGTCGCAGCTGGAGGTTCAGTGGACAACCCAAGGTCACCCAGGGAGTGACCGGCACAGCAAGACACTCCATCCAGTTTAGGGATTTCTGCTGCCTTTCCGACCTCTCCTCTCTGTGAGTCTCACAGCGAGGGACAGCAGCTGCCCAAGTGCCTTGTGACCCGCGGAGCGGGGTCAGCGGAGGAAGCAGAAGTGCGGCTTTTGGGTTAGAAGTGCAAAGCAGGACCCCAGCTGCCCGGGGTGCCCCACCTTCACTGCAGGCACCAAAATCGCAGCGTCTGAAAATAAAATCTGGGGTGGCAGGAGCGTGCCCAGAGCTGCTTCCGACCCCTGTCGTATCTAACAGGTCGGTCAGGAAACCACCCCCACCCGTGATGCAGCTCACTCCTGAAGTCTGAGCCCTCGATCCCCGCGCCCCTCGCCCGCAGTCCGGCGGCGATGCCAGCGCAGACCGGCCGGCGCCTTACCTGCGGCCGGGGAGAGACCGTGGCCGAGCTGCATCAGCAGCAGCGCGTAGAACAGCAGCCGCATGCTGGGGACCGCAGCTCGGTGCCGCCGGGGCCGGGACTGGGGCCGGTTCTCTAACCGGGTCCAGTTCTCTAACCGGGTCCGGTTCTGTCCGCGCTAGGGCCGCGCTGCCCCCGCGGCACTGCGGCTCCTGTGTCCGCGCCCCCGGGCCGCTCCCCCGCGGCAGCGCCCAGCCCGCCTCTCCCGGGGGCAGTTCCTGAGGGATCGCGCTGCCAGCGCGACCGGGCTGCCAAGCCGCCGCCGTTTAGACAAATAGTCAATAAACCGCACAAATGCCGTGGGCCTGGGGACACCCCGGAGCGTTTGGGAAGGGGTTTGTCCTGCGCTTTCGTTGCAGCAATCACACACACAGTATTTCTGATGTGGTGCGGGGATGCCTCTGCCGGGGGCAGCTCGGCTGCTGTTACCGGTCCCGCAGCGCTCCGAACGGCCTGTAACGGGTGCACTGCAAGAGCAAAAGCGCCGGAATGTGGTTTTCTGGTGTTCTTTTTTTGTCGTTTTATTTTGTGTTTTCCTGTTTAGTTTTGTATATTTTGGATTTAATTCGTTTACTTTTATTTTTTAATTTTTTTTAAAACTCAGCATTCGAAGCCCTTTCTCCCTCCTGGCCACCGTTCTGTTTCTTGGGGCGGACCAGTCTCACTGCGCGCTTCGCTTCCGGTGGTGCCGCCGCTCCGGGGGCACCGGCGGGGCGGGGTGGGCCCTGCGCCGGCCGGAGGCACCGGCCGCGGCCGCCTCTGCGCCGGTAACTCCTCGCCCGCTGCTACCGGCGGACACGGCATCAGCGGAGCCTGAGGGGCGGGCGGGGCTCGCCTCAGGCAGCGGTGCCCAGCCGGGGTGAGACCGCCCTGGCGGGCGGGTCAGGGCGGGGCCGTGCGAGGGTCGCGGGGCCGGCGAAGGGAGCGGGCGGTGCCGCGGAGTTGCGCGCCCGCCTCCGCCCGGGGAGCGGCGCGGGAGGCGGCACCGAGCAGAGGCGGCCGGAACTGAGCTCGGGCGCTTCCGTCGCGCCCATGCGCTGCCGGCGGCCTCCGGGAGCAACAAAGGAGGGAGGCGGGGGGCCGCGGCCGGGCGGTCCCGGGGAGCCGTGCGGTGAGGAGCGCTGCCGCGGTGGGGCCCGGGCCTGGGCGCGGTAAAGCGGGGCGGGGGGAGGCGGGACCGGCGTGCCGCGGGCAGGAGGGAGTGGCCGCAGCCCCGCCGGAGGCCTGGGGCCGAGCACGGCACCGGCGGGGCTGAGGGACGGGGGGGCAAGCGCCGCTGCGGCCGCTCACGGTGCCCGTGTTCGCAGGGCGGAGATGGGCTCGGCGTGATGGCGCTCTGGCAGCGGGGAGCGACCCGGGAGAGCAGCGCTGCGGCGGGGAAGGTGAGGGGAGAGGGGTGCCGGGCTGGCTCGGCAGGACCTGGCCGGGAGCAAAACTGACGGGAAACCCCCAGGGGAGGAGGGAGGTCGCCGGTCTTTCAAGTTAGATGTGATTTTAGGCTTCTTTACGAGCGAGACGGGTAGGTTGTGGCGGCAGGACGGCTGCTGGCGGCCCTGAGAGCGAGTCCCGCAGGGGTGTGTCCGAGGGAAGCTGTAGGTTTGAGATCTGGCTGGGGTGGAAGGCAGGAGGACAGGTGTGCGGTGTCGGGAGCATCCCTGAGCCTGGAACCTGCTGCTGGGAGAGAGGAAACCGGGCAAAACACGTGAATATTTGTGCTATGAAGAGCTCAATAACCCCTTTTATCTATTGGTGCAGTCCTGTCACAGTGAGTGCTGTACGTGCTTGGTGTTATATTTGTAAGCCTAAGTAAACGTTACAATTGTGGTTTTTGGAAAAGGTGGTCCTCTTCAGTATGTCAGAAGAATGGATGTAGGTGATGGGACAGCTGCTGGTAACAAGCCATGTAAACTAACAAATATTTCTGTATTCTTTTGTAGGTGTGTTGATCTTGATTTTGTATACTGAGAGCTGATCTTTCCTCCTCCAAGATGGCATTTGTTTCAGCACAAGGGCCTACGGTGGTCGACCAAACCACTCTGATGAAAAAATACCTTCAGTTTGTGGCTGCTCTTACAGATGTCAATACACGTAAGAGACTTTTTTCTTATAGAGAATAGAAGCTCGTCAGTAGTTTGTTTCACAATTGTTGCAGACTTGTTCAGACAGTTGATGAATGAGACAGTGAAATCTGTCAAATTCACTTTGAAGTTTGAGTTTTGATTTTTGAAGAAGCAAAATGATGAGAAACACTTGCATGAGCCGAAGTGAGTGAGCTGTGTGTGTGTGCAGTTGTGTGGTGGTTGTTTGAGAGAACTGTGTGTCTTATAATTGGGCAGTGATAGCTAAACTGATAAGATCTGATTGCTTCTTTGATCAATGAGCCTGGTGTTTTCCTTCATGACCTAGTTTTGCCTCACATTTTTTTGCTTGAATTTCCATTTTCAGCCGATGAGACCAAATTGAAAATGATGCAAGAAGTTAGTGAGAATTTTGAGGTAAATAAAAAGATAATAACCCCAAGCAACAAAACCCCAACAAAACCCCCCTAACTTTCTGCAATGGCAGCCTTTCTTGTGCTTAATGTATATTAATTGAATTTCTCATGTTATGCAGTAAAAATATTAATAGTGGTATCCTGTGACTTATGATTTATGTGGTTACAAGTCATTGGTTTTAGGTTTGTATTTAGGAATTAACCAGGTTGTTAAAGAATTACATTTGGACTTAGAGAGCATTAATTGCCGAATCTTTATTCATTAAGCATTTAAATAAAAGTGAAGTAAGAGATTTTTCTTCTATTTTTCAATGCTATGAAATGTCTGTATTTAAAGCTTTCTTTTATTTAGTTCAAATGTATATTGTGCCCTGGTGAAACAGAGGCTCTTCTGATTCCTCTGAGTATTCCGTGGTGTGGAAGTGAGAGAGGAGTTGTCAGATGCAGAATCTGACATCAGGAGTGGAGATGTCTCCAGTGACATCTTTTGCATGGTGGTAGACCATCATTTTAGATGAGCAGCAGAGAAAATGTGAAATACAAATTAACCCAGCCTTGTGTTAGCAGAAATTATACTTTGGTTAAATACGAAGTTGTTATGTGCCTGTTTTGAAGTTACAGAAAACTGAAAATCATTCTTGAGGAGTTTTTTATCTCTTAAGCTATTTCTGAAACAATTTATCTGACTAAAAGAATAGTTTTAGCTGCTTAGTCTGGTGGTTTGTTTAGAATCTGAAGACTTGGTTTGTTCTCTTTGCTGTTCCCTTCAGTAGGGAAGAACTTGTTTGTTCAGTATTTGTTTTGCAAATGTTCTTTTGGGACTCACTTGGTTCTGTAGTGTGTCAGCAGATACTTAGTCACTAAATCTATACAAAATTCACTGAAAATGTTTAATAGTGGCTTTGAATATAACTGAATATAATCTGTGTGATGTTTGTTTTATAACTCCCCATATTTTCTTCTTGATTAGAATGTGACATCATCCCCTCAATATTCTACGTTCCTGGAACACATCATCCCTCGGTTTCTCACCTTTCTACAGGACGGGGAAGTTCAGTTTCTGCAGGAGAAGCCAGCACAGGTAAACTCTGTGGAGCATCTCCTGCCTTTTTGCTGTGAAGTCCTTGATTGACCTAATGAACTGATTCAAGACTTGTTAAAAGTAGATCTGCTATTTGGAGTGGAACAGAAAAAGTCCTGTTTCTAAATAAGTTACTTATAAACTTTGCTAATCTGGGCTTCTGTGAAGAAGGAGGAATAGTAGGTGCAACAGAATTGGCTTTCGTACTGAAATACTACACATTGTTGCAAATTACTGACTTTGCTGAAGGTTAGGAAGGAAAGGCAAAAGTTGAATCTTTGTCACTAAGTACTCAAAATTGCACTACTTAGAAAATGTCCGATTTTTCAACTGTAAATTTGTTGAATTTGCCTCATTCACATCGATGGGTAGTAGGAATGGTTATGTCTTTGTATACAAACCTGTAATTACATGAAATAAAATGGCTTTTTTTCTATTTCAATGTGCAGAATTATTAAGCTGAAAAAGATGCTGCAACCAATTGTTGGGTTCTGTAGACTTTTCAAAAAGTTCTGTCATATCGTTATTTTTCTTTTTTTTTTTTTTTTATTTTTACAGCAACTCCGGAAACTTGTGCTTGAAATAATTCACAGAATACCAACAAATGAACACCTTCGTCTTCATACCAAAAATATCCTGTCTGTGATGTTCAGATTTCTTGAGGTATTTTTTACTTCCTCTTAAAACTGTTTGAAATTTGCAGAAATATTTTCCTCTACTTTCTTCTTGTTCAAAATTTGCTGGGGGTAGGATTTTCAATAGCTGTGCTGCTGGAGCAGGAATGGAAGGACATTCTGTTTAAGTTTCACCCATGCCCTCTCTTACTTACAGGTTTTCTGCATGTTCTCTTCTGCCCTTTAGAAACTTGGATTGTACAAATTCAGGGAAACGTTCTCCAGCTGGGCAAGATTTTTTGCAGATGGCTTATTCTTGGGAATTTGTTTTCTGTCTTGGAATTCACAACACTGTCACTTGAAGCTCACCTGGGGGTCTCTGTTTGAGGGGCAATGGGAGCAGATCTGATGGTACAGAGTGGTTGAAATGTCTGGGTTTTATTCCCCTAGGGGTGGGTTTAATTTCAGCCATACTCCAGGACTGCACGGTATTTAAGGAAAGGCATCTTGCTCATGCAAATCCATGTTAATGGAGCACTTCAGATTGTTAAGAGTATAATTTTACAGGGTTTTGAAGCACCCACTGAGTAGTTGAAGAATTCAGCAGTGGGCTCACTAAAAAGTTGGTTTGTTTTTTTTTCTAGACAGAGAATGAAGAAAATGTACTAATTTGCTTAAGAATAATTATTGAATTGCACAAACAGTTCCGACCAGCAATCACTCAAGAAGTAAGTCATAACTCTTGTTACATGGTGTAAAACTTGCTGCCGTGCTCTTCAGAATTGCTGTGTTGTGCAAGTGAGTTGATTGGTTTGTTTTGCTGTTGTCCTTTTATGTTGCCTGACCTGTTGTGGTAACCATGTTTAATTTTTTTTTCCTTTTTTAAATCTTAAAGTAATTTAAAAAAGAGTATTGCATTATGCTAGCACTCCTGGGGGAAAAACCAGTTAAGACTTAGCTGTACTTATTTTAAATGTTTATGGACAATATGATCAGTTTAAGGAATAAAATTCCCACACAAAGGAAGAGAATTGATGCCTTTATAGTTTGTAAAGGAAAACCCTGAAAAAGAAATTTACCCTGATTGACTTCCCCCTGCCTCCCCTCTTCTCTCCTGTGACTCATCAAGGGGAATTTATTATTCTCTTGCCTTTTGCCTTTATTTTCTCTTGGGAAGATTTAGTTGTTTCATAGTAATTATACCTAACAGTACTGTATTGGAACTATGTAGAAATGATAGGTAGAGCAGATTCTTTCCAAGCAAAATTTGAATTAATACTGATGGAGCAGAAGGAGGTAGGAGAACACTTCCAGATTACTTTCAGTTATCATGAAGAATATATTGTCCTGATGAGTAGAGATTTTATGGATTTGTACTGTTAATACAGAGATTCTAAAATTGTTGTTTTTAAATTATTTTTTAAAAATTTCTTTATGGTAACTGACTTCTTCTTTCCTAGATTCATCATTTTTTGGACTTTGTGAAACAGATTTACAAGGAACTTCCGAAAGTAGTGGTAAGCTTTTTATTTCTTCAAATGCCCTTGTTATCGTCAGAAAACTAGTTTTTATTTCTTAATTTTATCTCTAAGAGATACTGACATAATTATTTTGCATCTAGTGATACAAAGGAAATATAGTTTTAGTGAATCTATTATCAAAACTAAGTCTAAAATCGGAGATGTTTAGATTTTGGTTTGGAAAACCTCCTCTTTCTGGCTTACTGGTGGGAGAAAATGGAGGTGAGCTGAAGTTCTGAGGCAGGGTGAGGCTGGCTGCAGTCTCATCCATGTAGCCAATTGTGTCTGTTTCCGAGGGAGGGGTGACGGTCTGATCCTCCCTCCCTGCATCCCTGATACAGAGTAACCCTTGGGATGTTTTCCTTTAGCAGAACCGCCCTGGCTGGGGGAGCTTTCCTGCTTCTCCTTCCAGTGGGAAAGGTTGCAGGGTGTGTGTCTGGCCCAGGCAGATGCTGCAGTGCAAACATCATGTGAAGGGAGGAGGAAACTGCACCGGGGGAAAATGATATGGGGGAGTTCTGAGGAGATGGATGGCCTTTTGACTGTTGGCATGATGATGTTTTTCTTCTGCTTTTTGCTTGTAGAATCGGTATTTTGAGAACCCGCAGGTGATTCCAGAGAACACCGTTCCCACTCCTGAAATGGTTGGCATGATTACAACCATTGTGGTGAAAGTGAACCCTGAGAGAGAGGACAGTGAAACAAGGACAGTGAGTGTTCTGACTGCTCTTCACTGGGGGACTCTGTAGCACAGGACCACAGATCATAAGGCCAGGCAAAAATAGCAGACTTCCTTTTTGCTTGTTTTTCTTATCAAAACTTTTCTGTGGAAGCTGATTGAAGCTCTCCAGATATTTTCTGTGCAGCTGTAATTACAGGATTTTTATTTGATGTAATACCCAATGTTTTTGTGCTTTTTAAATGTTATTATTGTTAAATATAGTGCTACAAGAATGAGCAGTTTCTGTAAAACTGTGTTTTACACACTCTTTTGAATTAATAATTTTACTGTTTATAAAGCATGTATTCTTTCTTTCAGCATTCAATAATTCCCAGAGGATCTTTATCACTAAAGGTCTTGGCTGAGCTACCTATTATTGTTGTTCTCATGTATCAGGTTAGTACACTTCAGTATTTTGCATGTAAATACATCATTACTGAATAGCTTGTGCGACTTTTGTTGGCCAACATATTAGTAAAAAAAAAAGTGATATACTTTTGAAATTAAAATATCATCTAAAAAGAAGCTGGTTAGCTATATTAATTTTTTCTGCTTAGCTTTCCAGTAATTTGGCTGCAAGTATGACTTGTGAGTTTCTCTAATAATCCTTTTTTTTTTAAGCTCTACAAACTGAACATTCATAATGTAGTAGCTGAATTTGTGCCCTTGATTATGAACACCATTATAATACAAGTTTCTGCTCAAGCAAGGTAAGAGCATTTAACAGTATTTTGATATTTGAGATAAACTACATAAACTTGTCATTCAACATTGCTCAAAATGTTTTTTTTCTTCTATCTTCTGTTTTTAATTCTAATATTACTACTTTTAATCTCAAAAGTAGCAATGATTATTTGACTAGAGATTACCAAGGTTCTGTGGGTGAAGTTAATGGCATTATATGTCATTGGTAAAGTCCATTGTTGTGCAGTAGGTCCCAGTTTAATATTTGATAATGAGTTTTTTTTAAAATAGTGTTTCTGATGAAAATCCCTATCATCACAGACAGTGACAAAGACCCTGGGAGTGTGGACACTTGCCATTGTTTAATCTTTGCTATACCATCAATGATTTGTGGTTTGTGATTGTAGATTTGTGCTCTTCCAAGGTGTAGCTTACATGAAGCCTTGTGGTGTTGCAGGGATAGGCACTACTTTTCCTGCCTCAGAGAGGGATGTTTCTGAAGAGCAGCAAGTGGCTCTGGTCAGGGCAGTGGGAGCAAGATCTTGACCTTTCCCTGTCTGTCTGGATGACCTGATTAAGTGGTTGAAGCTTGAGAGAGACAGACAAGTCTGTGGGAGGGAATATTGCTTGGAGAAAAATTTGCCCCAGTTAGGGGAACTAAGCCAAATGTGTGCTGCTTTGTATTGGCTTGGCTTTCTGTAGAGAGGTGCTGCTGTAAATTTGAATGGCAGAGAGCTTGTTGAAAATAGGATTGTATTCTGTTAAGAAGCAAGAACTTCACTATGAGATGATGTAATTTCAAACTTCACTGAATTTTCTGAGTGTTCTTCTGGGGAAGAACAAAATCGTAACTACTATTTGATTTAATTTCAGACAACATAAACTTTATAACAAGGAATTGTATGCTGATTTTATCGCTGCTCAGATTAAAACATTGTCTTTCTTGGCTTACATCATCAGAATTTACCAGGTAGGATGAACTTTTATTACTTTGGTACTTAATGCATCAGGTTTCGAGTTGCTTTATGTCAGGCAAGTGACCTGCATGACTGCAGTGCATTGGGTCTGGAGACAGGAGCATTTGTGTAGAGTATCTGAAGGTGGAGCTGTGCCTGGTTCTCCTTTCAAAAGTATCCTCATATGAATACAAAGTAAAAATATGCCATTCCCCCTCCCTGGGCATTTATGGAAAGACTATTGTATTTTAGTTTTAGGATTAGATTTTGGAAGAGAAACTAGTTAATTTTATTGGAGTGGTATTTTGCAAACGCAACACAAACCTTAAGAATAGAATGTTGTAGTAGTTGTACTCATGTTATTTTTTTTATTTTTTTTTTTCTGCAGGAATTAGTGGCTAAATATTCTCAGCAAATGGTAAAAGGAATGTTGCAGCTGCTGTCCAATTGTCCAGCTGAAACAGCACACCTCAGGAAAGAACTCCTGATTGCTGCTAAGCACATCCTGACAACAGACCTGAGGAGCCGTATGTAGCACTTTTTATAAGTGTACCCGTAAACTGGAAAGACTTCTGCTATTTCTATCAGTTTAAGAGGCATATTACTTATTTATATTGAACTGTCACGATCCCAGGCCAAATAGAATTGTTGTGTGCATGGTTGCCCAACTTGAGATTTCCAGTAACTATTAGTTATATACAAAAAGCTTTTCAAAGTTGTAAATAACCTGAGCATATTTTTCTCTTTGCAAATATAATTGGCTTTGACTGGGTACTGCACTATTACTTAAGAGGCAGGTGTCAGTGGAGTAGACAGTCACAAGAGATTGTTTGAAAATTTCAAAGCTTGTAAACTACCTTTTATAAGCTTCAGGAATTAATTTGGGGATAAAATCACTTTCTAACGTTAGGTTTAAACACCTAAGTTAAGTGGTTTAATGGTTAACCATCTTATTTTGATTGTTTCCTTTGCCAATTGTTGTGTATGACTTTTTCATTTTTCTGTTTTTAAATTCTAGAATTTATTCCGTGCATGGACAAGCTGTTTGATGAATCTATACTGATTGGCTCTGGATACACTGCCCGGGAGACGCTGAGGTATGAGAAAGTTTAGATAACAATCTGAGTGCCTGCCAGGGCTGCTTACTTTGAATATTATTAATATTTACAGCACCTTCTGTATAGGGTCTTAAGTCTTTTCTTCAAATAACTAATTTTACTAGGTTGTTCTGCTGCTGTAATGGTGGCTTTGGTTTAGCCCTTTGCTGGCCCAGCATGGTAATGTGTAGGACAGAATTAGAAAAGTGGGTGAATGAAGATGACTTCAATTTTTTGAATTGTGGAGGACAACAAAAACAGAGAAACCAACTCAGGATCTGCCCAATGTTTCATGAAACATCCTAAATCTTATGTCCAGTGTAAAATCTGGATGAGATTTAAACTGTTTTGTCAATGAATACTTGAAAACTTAACTTGTTTGCAATTAAAAAATAAATGGAGAGAATAGCTAACTTTCTGTGTCTTCAGTAGTCTAAATTTTAGGTGAGCTTCCTGACCAAATTAATATCTGAACTAGGGGAATTAACTTCCTTTTGTTTAAGTATCATGTGTACCTTACTGACAAAATGTATTAGATTTAGAAGTATTTGCTGTGCTAGATTCTTAACCTGGTATTTGAAATTAAATGATTTTTAGAATTTATCAGTTTTTGTAACTGCTTTTGAAATTATGAATCAGTTATGATAAATTATGAAAAAGATTACCAGCTCTGGTCAAAATGTGGCTAACATGCATGTTAACTGCATGTAGATGAAAATATGTGGTGGGATGTTCTACAGTGAAGAAAGAAAGATCAGAGGGGCAATACCAGAGTTGTGGGATGGATTGATGCATCATTGGTTAAAATTGGCCTGCGTAACTGAAAAAGCCTTGTGAACTCTGAGTTTGCATATGAAAATGGAAAACTTACATTGAGAAATTTGGAAGTACCTCCAGGCAGTAATTGTTTAGTCCAATTAACATGTTTTGTTGTGCTCAGTGTGTTTCCCTCATTCCTTGTTTTGGCTGTAGACCCCTTGCATACAGCACGCTGGCAGACCTGGTACATCACGTCCGGCAGCATTTGCCTCTCAATGACCTCTCCCTGGCTGTCCAGCTGTTTGCTAAGAATATTGATGATGAATCCTTGCCAAGCAGTATCCAGACCATGTCTTGCAAGCTTCTGCTAAATCTGGTAGACTGTATCCGGTCTAAAAGTGAACAGGAGAATGGAAATGGTAGAGACATCCTTATGAGAATGCTGGAGGTATTGATTTGTTTAAAGCATTTGATAATTGCTTGGATATCTTGTTTTGTAGTTTGTTGTCAATCACATTTTACTTTCTCCTTTCTTCAGAAATTAGAATATGTAGGAACATAGCCTATGTACTGTATTTCACTTTAATGCTTCAGAGAAGGGCTTTTTAAAATACTTTGCAGCTGGGATAATATCTCAAGTGTAGTGGAGGTGCTTTGTCATCTCTGCTTCATTCAGTGGCTAGTTTCAAATCAGGAAATTGAATGCCTGTTTTGAGTAGTTTGGTTTTTTTTTAAATAATTTTATTATAAATTTTAGTTATTATCTTTTTTCCTTGCATTAGAGTATGCAAGAATTGTATTTTTTAATGCTTTCTGGTTATGGGTGTGCTTTTTGGTGTGGAGTTTTTTTTAAGCCCTGAAAGAGGATCTTTGCACAGGTCCTTGGCATGGCACAATACAGTCTGTGCAATTAGAAATATCTGCTCTTTGGAGACCTAATGATCCTTCTTAAAGATCTTTATATGGATTTTTTTTTTTTGTATTTTTGAAAATCAAGGATGCACTAGTTGTTTGAAGAAGGCAAACTAGTTCATTGATACACTTAAAAATGTTTGTTGTCAGTTGAATGACTTCAAAAATAGCTGTAGGTTTTATTGATCTCAGTATGCTGATTTGAAATATTAGTACTATTAAATTTAGGATGATTTTTGAAGAAGAAACTTATTTTCTTTTTCTTTCCACCCCCTCCCTGCTCTTTGATCTTCGTCTCCTCCTTGGCCTTAGGTGTTTGTTCTGAAATTCCACACCATAGCACGCTACCAGCTGTCTGTCATTTTTAAGAAGTGCAAGCCCCAGTCTGAGCTCGGGGCAGCTGAAGCCGCCTTACCTGGAGTGCCCACAGCAGCAAATGCAGCCCCTGTTCCTGTTCCATCTCCTGCCCCAGCCACTCCCGTGGCCCCTGCACCAGTACCTGTGTTTGAAAAACAAGGGGAGAAAGAAAAAGAAGATAAGCAGACATTTCAGGTCACGGATTGCCGGAGCTTAGTGAAAACTTTGGTCTGCGGGGTCAAGACGATCACGTGGGGCATCACCTCATGCAAAGCTCCTGGTGGTAAAACTGCATATTTAATTGCATTTATCTCTCGTAATTCTGCAGAAAAAAGCCTCTCTAGAATGAAAGCAAATGGTATTTTTAATGCTTAACTATCTTATTCTTTTTTCAGAAGCACAATTCATTCCTAATAAGCAGTTGCAACCTAAGGAGACTCAAATCTACATAAAATTGGTGAAATATGCAATGCAAGCATTAGATATTTATCAGGTATGTAACCTGCCCACATAGCACTTTTATTTATACAGTTGCTGTATGTTAGATCTTTTAATAAGGATTTATTTGTCATATTTATTTTATGTAAAGCCCATAAAATCTCAGTTACTTTCAAAAGCTATTTTAAGAATAATGGGGAATAAGCTTCTCAAATTCTGTAACCACTGTATGTGTTTTCTCAATGGCTGTAGGTGCAAATAGCAGGAAATGGACAGACATATGTTCGAGTAGCAAACTGTCAGACAGTCAGGATGAAAGAGGAAAAGGAAGTTCTGGAGCATTTTGCTGGTGTGTTCACGATGATGAACCCTTTGACTTTTAAAGAAATCTTTCAAACTACTGTTCCTTACATGGTGGAGAGGATCTCTAAAAACTATGCTCTTCAGGTATGTTATTGTGTACTTTTTACATTGATAATGAACAACATGTAGGAAAGAGCTTATGGCTTGAGGTACATATGGTTGGCATGGAATTATAAATAATAATATTGGAATTAGCTTGTGAGATTTGAAGCAGTCTGTATAAAGAGTAGTTTGAAAATAGGAAAATTATTTAAAGGTGGATTTTCAAAAAACTTAAGTGGATCAATTCAAACATGAACACTTCAGTTTAGAAGATATCAATGGATTTCATTCTTGAAAAGTACTCAACATTATAGACTTTTTGTTTTGTTCAGGTTGTTGTGCTAATGTTCTGCTGTTTTACATAATGCAAATCCTGTAATATCCATTTAAAATTTAACCTGAAACTTCAAAATTAAGCTACTTACATGGTTATTTTCCACTGAGGACAAGCAGAATCACTGGGGTAGCAGTGGAGATAGGGAACTAAATTTGTCTTAGGTTTCTTTTTCTAATAGATAGTGCATTTATCCTTTTTTTTTTCTTTTATTACAGCTGTAATAAGTTCTTTGTGGTTTCCTTTTATAGATTGTTGCCAATTCTTTCTTGGCAAACCCTACTACCTCTGCTCTCTTTGCAACCATTTTGGTGGAGTATCTTCTGGATCGTCTGCCAGAAATGGGCTCTAATGTGGAACTCTCCAATCTGTATCTCAAGCTGTTCAAGTTAGTCTTTGGCTCAGTTTCACTATTTGCAGCTGAAAATGAACAAATGCTGAAGGTAAAGGTCATTTTTGTTAAAAATAAATTTGCTTTAAAAACAACACTCTTAAGAGTTTTGCACAGTCTAATGTTTGAGAATCATTTAATGTTTGAAGCACTATTTGTGACACATCTCCATTTTTTTTCCAGATTCCTAGTGCATTGTCTTGTTTATAAGAGATGGTTTCTGTGAATTTTTTTTCATGTATGAAACTATGAAGTGATTTACTAATTCTGAGTATAAATGGCTGATTCATGACTCTGGTCTGTGATTGCCATAAGCCCATGTAACTTCGTGGTCAGGACATGCATAAATTCTTGCATATTTTTTCCCTTTGTTTCTGTGTTAACTTAAGAGTTTTGCTTGGATTGAAATCACTTTTTTGTGTGTTGGTGAATCTTGTTCATTCATGTCATATTCAGTGACATGTACCTCTTGAGTTTGATTTTTCTATGCTCTTGGAAGGTCTGGGCTTAAGGAATGCTATTTTTTCCACTGACAAATTGTGTATTCTAAGGATCTATTTATGTTGATGAGATCATCTCGTTATTCAGTGAATTTAGAAATGCTGAGCTCGTAGCAAGAGTGCACTTTCCTCATAGAAGCAGCAGCTGCCTGTATCTAGAAAAGACATTAAGAATTTAATGGAACACTGATTGTTCTCTCATAATTTCTTTTTGTTTTTTTTTTTTTCCTTGTACTTAATACCAAACAAAATTTCTGATGCAGGTAACTGTGTAGAGTAGAGAGGGGATTACCAATTTCCCAGAATCTGAATACTAACAATGTAATATGGAGCAATATTCATGTAATCTTACTTTACTTCTTGCAGTTTGTCTTCAGAATCAAGGTCATTTGGATTTTATAAGATGGAGATGAAGTTTAGGGAGTGTAATTTACTACCTTCACAGTTTCATGCTTCTGTTACTTTTTTTGTTTCTGTAGGATGGATGGTAGGGGCCTTGGGCAGACAGTTTAATTGAATGGCAAAGGCTGTTTGCAGCATTTGCATAGCAAAGTAGAAAGGTTTTTAGATGTTAATAATATCCAGACTTGTCACTGTTTGCCTCTGGTACGTGAGAACTCTGGTATCAATACATTTATCAATACATTTAAATAAATATATTTATTTTATATTTTTAATGAATCTTGCAAGGTGTTCATGTTCTCTGCTCTAGAAAGGCCACCTGTTCCGTAGCTTTTTTACTTGAGAGAGTTTGCTTTCAAAATGAAATTTTAGCATTCACAAAAATTAAGAACTAGCGATGAAATTAGATTTGGGTAAATTAGTATTGTTAAGTGTCCTCTTTTGTCATTCTGAAACATCTGATTTCTGCTCCACTTTCCCAGGTACTCGAGAGGAAATATTTTTTCATTGTGTCAGATTTGCAGAATCTCATGTTAAACTGTTGTACAGTGCGATGATGATGATGATAAAATTGGTATTTTATTAATCTTCAAGCTTTATTTTCTTTATAGCCACATTTGCACAAGATTGTGAACAGCTCTATGGAACTTGCACAGACTGCCAAAGAGCCCTATAACTATTTCCTGCTGCTCAGAGCACTGTTCAGATCTATTGGAGGAGGCAGTCATGATCTGTTATACCAAGAATTCTTGCCGCTGTTACCAAACTTACTGCAAGGTAGAACAATACCTTCTTTCCCCGCCTCAGCTTCTGATTTTTTTATGTGAATAGTAGTAATAAAGTTATGTAGTTAAACCCCCTTCAAAACTAAAGCCCTACCTCTGATAAGTAGCTTCTGATTTTGAGTTTAGTGACTGATTTAAATACCTTGAATATGCTTATTTTAATTTTCTACCAGCTGCTTCAGGCTCCATAGTTTTGGCTGCTTCACAATTTCTGCTGCTTGTTTTTCTTCTTTTCATTGTGGGGCTGTTGGGGTTTTCTTTTTTGGGTTTTTTTGCAGTGGGTAACTTTGTTGGCATAAAGCATTTTGAGGGATGAGTGATAAGCAAGGCAACATTGTCAGGCCATCACTGATTTTGTGGGGAGAACACAACAGTGAAGCTCTGGCTTCTCTGCTGTTGAGTGCATGTGTGAGCACCTGCAAGGGCATGATAAATAGAAATTCAAGTAGTGCCAGACTGCAAAAAGAAATGGAAATAACAATCAGTTTGATTAATTGAGCATTTATGCTTGCAAGAACTGTGTTCCAGAAATACTGAGGGTGAGCAAGGAAATGTGGAGAGCTATTTAAACGTAAGGACAAGCTAATCAGAACTATTCCAGGACAGTAGACTGGTTTGGATCTACAGCTGTAGGGACAGTTTCTATTGTAGTTAGCAAATATATGGGTTATCAATAAATCATTATGTAAAGCTTATGTCAGTAGATTTATAGAGTATGAGAAATCTTTACAGGGAGAAAAATCGCTTGGGGAGTGTGCTTAGTCTGTATGGGACAATTAATGTACTTGAACTCACTGAATGTTTTTTTTTCAGGATTCAAAATATTTTAAAAATGGTTGTTTTGTGTGGGTTTATTTTTAATTGTTACAAGGCTGAGATTTGAATCAAATTATCTTTTTTTCTTTTTATTCGCTTTATTCAAATGCTGCCTTATTGAGTCTAATATTAAACTTTAAAATATGCATAGATGCTTTTTCTTCTATATGTGTGTACATAAAAAAGCATTCACTACATGACATACTTAGATGTAAGTTAGAATAATGAATGGTATTAATATTTTGTAAATCCATTATTTACAGAGCTGTAAGCTCTGCAATGTTTAAAAACGTCAGGTTCTTCTGAATTTAGGAAGTAGCAATTTTTAACAGTAAACTGTGGACTGTCTTTGTCCTCTGGGTGTATAACTTCTTTGTAATTTTCAGGACTTAATATGTTACAAAGTGGCCTTCACAAACAGCACATGAAAGACTTGTTTGTAGAGCTCTGCCTCACTGTGCCAGTTCGTCTGAGCTCACTGCTGCCTTACCTGCCAATGCTGATGGACCCCTTGGTGTCAGCTCTCAATGGATCCCAGACCCTGGTTAGCCAGGGCTTAAGAACTCTGGAATTGTGTGTGGATAACTTGCAGCCAGACTTCCTGTATGACCACATTCAGCCAGTTCGAGCTGAGCTCATGCAGGTAAAATGTGTTGTTTCCTGTTAGACCACAAGAGGTCATTGATTTGCTGAATAGTATTAGAAATTTGTGTGAAGCTTTGGTTACAAAAACTTGAAAAATCTGTCATGAAACCTGTACCAGTCTGAGATGAATGTAGAAGGATAGTTGGTGGTGTGCTGCTAAGTTGAAACTCTGAAAATTTAGAAATGAATGAATTGTTTCTCCTATATACTTCGTTAAATGGTTATATTCTATTTACTTTATTTGCTTTTATATTTCCAAACCAGCTCTGAGCTTAATTCAGTTCAGCCTTAACTGACCTGATTTTAAATTAACAATGTTGTTTAATATTCACCATAAACATGAAGCTGCATTCCAGGATAGCAAAGATTTTGTAGCTGATGACAGTAGTCTAATCTAAAACTGTATTTAGGACAACCTTGTTACACAGCACTTGGGCTGTTGTTAACTGAGACTGCTCATATTCAGCCTTGATAAGGAACTTATGCAGGGTCAGTTACCCAAATACAAGAATAAAGTGCTTTCCTTGACTTTTTTTACATTACAACTTGAACAATGTTGAAGTAAGCCTGGTCTGTACCTTTTAACCCCCAGGCTTTGTGGCGAACTCTGCGCAATCCTGCTGACAGCATCTCCCACGTGGCTTACCGTGTGCTCGGGAAATTTGGTGGGAGTAACAGGAAGATGTTGAAGGAATCACAGAAACTACAATATGTGGTCACAGAAATCCAAGGACCCAGTATTACAATTGAATTTTCAGACTGTAAAGCATCCATTCAGCTCCCAATGGAAAAGGTAAGGACTTAACTTACTTTCAATGCTGAGAAACCAGCTTCAAAAATGTCTCTCTGGAAGTTCTTTCTTGATTTTTTTTCTGTGAACTGTGTAAGATTTCACCCCCAAAATAATAGATTTAGGCATGCCCTTCTGCTCTAGAAGGGATAGGATGGGGTGCTAAACTGGCCCAAATAAAGTTTTCACAGAACAGGTGAGGTTGGAACCTCTGGTGTATTGCTTAGGTTAGAAGCAGGAATCTCATCTAAAAGCCCCTATTTGCTTTTTGAAATGTACCAAAATTTACAATAGAAATTCTTCAGTGGTGATTATTCTCATAACTCTATGATTTGGTTTTGTTTGTTGTCTCTAGAAGCACTTTCCACTGTACTGGCTTTCATCTGGCAGTGACGGTGTATCACAAGTGCTTAGTTCTCACTAATTACAGCAATCTAATGTCTTAGTGAAGCTGGATTCTGAGATAATTTGGTCTGTAGAGTTCTAATACTTATCTTTTCAATTAGACTTTCATAAGCAGATATGATCTGAATGTAGTAAGCAATTTTCTTCACAGGCAGCTGGCTCTCTGGCTCCATCCAGCCAACAGGCTTAAAAATAGATGGAAAAATGATTCTTAAAATGCAGATTTACTGATTTCTCCACTGTACTAAAGCTGATGAATTGAATACATATAAATAATGTAGCTGCTGACATTTACCTGTCCTGCTAGGTTTAATTCAGACTAAGTTTTCCGAAGGATTTTAGCATCCTACATTGGTATAGAGCAATCTTCAGCTGCTTGGTGTTGACCAAGAAAGTGTTATCTGCTGAACACTTTGTATCTATGAAAAGGAAATGTCAAAGTACAAAGGAAAAAAAAGGTGGAATAAATTGAAGTCAAGAATCCTTGTTTTCTTTTAGTACCCTGGTAGACTTTGGTGGTCTGACCAAAACTGATTTTATTTTTCATTGACATGATGTGATAAAAATTTGGGATGACAATTAATTAAGTGGAAATACCAAGGAAGGAAAATGCCTGCTTTGTAGCAGGGGCTTTTTCTGCATGAACTTAATAAGCATGGATGGTTAGATTTTACTTTCAATTGGTAATTCCTTTTTTCATGCATTCCAAAACAATTTTTACATTTTTTTTCATTTTTTTAATTCAATGGTCATTTATCTTCCTTTCTTTTATGAGAGAAGGATAGAAATTTGATGGAAAAGTTGTGTTTTTATGTATTTTTATTATTTATATATTTATATATATATATACACAAAATAGAAATTTCCCAAAGAAACATCCTACCCTTTTTAATCGTCTTCATATCTTAGAAGATTGATTTTGATTCTTCTTGCAAAGGAAGAGTATCTTTCCATTAAATAACTGGTGTTTGAAAGTTGCTTACAGGGACATTTTGTCATGCATGGAAAGGTACCACTTATACATGGGTATAAATGCATCGTATACGTACAGTATAAAGGGATTAGGCACAGCAATTATTGCTGAAAGGAAGGCAAGGAAAATTTCTTTTTGGGGAAGGAGAGAGAAGTGAAGTGAAGGTTTACCTCACTTATAACTCGAAATGCTTTCTGACCATGGAGGTGAATGTATCTGCCATGAAACTTAGCACATACAAAAGCACAGGAAATATCATGGTGTTTTCAAGCCACGCTCTCAGGCCCTCTCTGCATTTCTTAGCTTGGACACTCCAAACTGTGCATGCTTTGAAAGTTACTTTTAATATGTATTAATAATATCATTCCCTTGATTAATGACCTAATGGTAAATGCCAAGACCGAGCAGTGTCTGAGTTCTCTCTTGTTATATTCTAGGCAATCGAGACGGCCCTAGACTGTCTGAAGAGTGCCAACACGGAGCCCTATTACCGCAGGCAGGCGTGGGAGGTCATCAAGTGCTTCCTGGTGGCAATGATGAGCCTGGATGATAACAAACATGCCTTGTACCAGCTTCTTGCACATCCCAAGTATGACAATTCTTTAAACGTAAATGTGTATGTAAAATTTATGTTGTCTTTGGAGCAACCTAGTTTAGAGACAGTAATTAGTCCGTGCAGTTCGTGGGGTTTTTGCCTGCTGGTGAAAAGGAATTTTGTTAGCATGTTTTTTAATGCCAATGGCATGTTAATGTTTCAGAGTTTAATTTTCTTCCCCTAATTACAGTCCAGTGTATAATCTAGTACATATGATCAATATGATTAATTTTAGTTTCATATATTTAAGTAATTGGAATATTCTGGTGCTTAATTGTATTTTAAAGATTAATTTATATTGTGACATTTTGTATGTATATCCAAGCTTTTACTGAAGTGAAAGAGAAAATTCAGTTTCATTTAGTGACTAAGCTATACATAGTCACACACAACCTATTTGTCTTGGCGTTGGAGCCTTTTATTGAAGCTTTTCTTACATGTTTTGCAACTTGAGTCATTGATATTTCACGAGTTTATTGCTTTTAGACAACTTTAACATCTTTGCCCAAAAAGTGTGGGCTGACTGACTCTTGTAATGTAGTAAGCATAGCTAAAGAGCATAGTTGCTTTCACAGTTTGAGCTTGTTAGACGCGACATAAATATAGCTTTGAATATATAGCAATGAATAAGTTTTGTTGGGCAGTGATTTGAAAATAATGTTTCAATCGTTCAAGATTAAAATCAAATGTCATTTTAAAATAAGGGGAAAAATGTCAAAATATTTAAAATGACATTCTGTAATTGAGTTGCATTGTGATGCCTGTATACCTATTATTGTATATATGTGGCTTCTTCTGAACCACTGGCTTTAAATGTTCCTGATGAAATTGAGCTATCCATCATGCTGGAGACCAGTGGCTGACAAAATTAATATGGGCTGAGTGAACTGGCCTAGCTCTATCAAAACGGGGGGAAAACAGGAGGTGGAGGAGAAGTTAGAAACGGAGAGCAAACCTTCAGTGCAGTAGTGGCTGTGGTTGGGCTGGGGGTGCTGCAGTCCAGGGTTTTCTGTTGAGCACAGTATTGTGTTTCAGCTTCACGGAGAAATCCATCCCCAGCGTGATCATCTCGCACCGCTACAAGGCCCAGGACACCCCGGCTCGGAAGACATTCGAGCAGGCCCTGACCGGGGCCTTCATGTCGGCCGTCATCAAGGACCTGCGGCCCAGCGCCCTGCCCTTCGTGGCCAGTCTCATCCGTCACTACACCATGGTGGCCGTGGCTCAGCAGTGCGGTGAGGGCAGGGCCACAGCTCCGGGGCAGCTGTGGAGAGCTTTGGGCTTTTACTCCCAGCAGTTTGTTTTAAAAAGTCACAATGCTGCAGTTGCTTCTGGGTAACCGTACTGGGTTTTTGTTTGACAGTTGAATTATGTTTTGAATTCTTTCAAGCAGTGGGAATTATTAAACAAATTGATCACCTAAAAATGCTACAGCCAATGAAACAATTGCAGTGTGGAACAGCTTGTATAGTTCCAGTGCATTTGTGTAACTTAATACTCACAGTACTATTTGCAGATGGTCTCTAATTGAGTTGTTTCTAGTTGTGGTTTTGAAGGACCTTTGGAGGAACTAAGTGCAGTGTCTTATATCCATGAAGAAAACTTTTTTGTTTGGGCTGTATGACAAGTAATTTGGTAAAAGGCATATTAAAAGCGTATCACTCTTCACTGTCACATTAATCTAACTGGGATTTTTATGACTCTTCATTTTAATTAAATCTTCTTGCACTGCACAATCTAGTGCATAGAAGAAAATATTCAAGTAGATGCAATCTTTTTTTCTTCTATGAGAGAAGGATGCCTTACAACCCATTTATATGCAAATAGGCACGGGGCTTACTAGTTTTGCCATCAGCCAGTCTGAGGAGTAGTAAAATCTAATTAAAAGACTATTCATATCGAAATATCCATTGTTTTACATTTATTTCCCCTCCCTCCCTGTTCCCTGTTACAAATTCCAGGTCCTTTCTTGCTGCAATGCTATCAGGTTGGGAGCCAGCCTAGCACTGCCATGTTTCACAGTGAGGAAAATGGGTCCAAAGGCATGGATCCCTTGGTGCTTATTGATGCCATAGCAATCTGCATGGCGTATGAGGAGAAGGAGCTCTGCAAAATAGGAGAGGTGGCCCTAGCAGTGATATTTGATGTTGCGAGCATCATCTTGGGTTCAAAGGAAAGGGTAAGATATTTAAAAATGTATTGAAATGGTCTTCAGCCAATGCAATTTTGCTTCTAAGATTTTGGAGGCTACCAGTAAGCTGGGAAAAGGAAACTGATGTATTTCTTTGTTTCCAGGCTTGTCAGCTTCCCTTGTTTTCATACATTGTGGAACGTTTATGTGCTTGCTGTTATGAACAAGCTTGGTATGCTAAACTAGGAGGTGTTGTGTCCATTAAATTTCTTATGGAACGGCTGCCACTGATTTGGGTCCTCCAGAACCAGCAGACTTTCCTGAAGGCACTTCTCTTCGTTATGATGGACCTAACTGGAGAGGTATGTAATGAATGAATTTTATTAAATAGCGTGGGGAAAATTTCTGGCCTTAAATTTACACAGATTGTACTCTTAGTAATCTTGTTTTTGCTGAACTTCCAGAATGCATTTTACTTGTAAGAGTTAGTAGTGAATGCAAACAAAGATCTGAAGTTAGGAATGAGGTCAGATTTTTCCACATAATTTTGTTGAAGTTTTTGAGATTATACTTGCTGCTTTTAGAGTAGAACTGTGCAGGCCACATGTAGGTCACAAAAGAGCACAGATTCACTGTCACCACAGAATCACTAAGCTTAGTTGGAAATCAAAATCACAGGATTCATCAAAATCAGATTCTAAGTTGATTAGTAATGCGTAGATTTGTGATCTTTATTCTGTACTTAGCTGATAAAAATGATCTCTGATGCCTCAGGTTTCCAATGGAGCAGTTGCTATGGCAAAGACCACATTAGAACAGCTCCTGATTAGATGTGCAACTCCTTTAAAAGATGAAGAAAAAACAGAAGAAATTCTTGCAGCACAGGAAAAGTCTTTCCATCATGTCACACATGACCTCGTTCGAGAAGTGACCTCTCCAAACTCCACTGTGAGAAAACAAGCCATGCATTCCTTGCAGGTGCTTGCACAGGTTACTGGCAAAAGTGTCACAGTCATCATGGAGCCACATAAAGAGGTAAGCAGAAATATTGACTGAACCGGAGCTTAAAGTTGTTTTCCAGTTTGGATTTGCAGAAATGCTTTTCTTAGTACATTTTTCCACACTAGTGAATTAAGTTTGTAGTGCTTTTATAGCATATGTTTGTCATTTGCTAGATTTTGTTGCTCAAACATACACAATGGCTGGAGCACTATAGAGATTCATACAGGCTCTGCCTTACTCTTAGCCACTATTTATAATGTCTTCAGATTGATTTACTTCCTTGAATTATGGGCTGCTCATCCTGCCACCAATCAGACATTGGCTAGGCTATATAGACTACATTTTGACACTCAGTTTCGTTTTTCTCTAAATACGTAGCATTATTGCTATGCCTTTCCCTGTCCAGAAAGAGACTATAAAGTTCAAATTGGTTGAAATAACTTTTGGCTAGATACTCCTTAAAGATGATGTTTTTTAGTCTTTTGACAGGTAATTGAATGCACATAAGTCTTAAGGGCCATGACAACATTCCAGATTATACTGAGAAGCTCCCTAATTGATACCTTAGTTTGCTAAAGCTGTTTAATGAGGAAAGTGAGAAGTTAGTATAATGTAAAAAATGCACATAAACTTTTTTGGTTTTCTGATGTATTAGGAGCTTAAAATATTCTTGTTTCTTGACTGTTTGAAATGCTTCAGTCTATGAATGTCTTTGTTCATGATGTTCTGTGAAGTTATTAAATATCATAGATCTGCTCACAGAGAATATGTATTAATTACAGCTACTACATTGTTTTGCAAACTGACTGTGAATCAAAGTAATTCAGAGAATTACTTATCCTCTTGCTTAATTATTTCTCAAGAATCATCTGGAGCCACAATAGAAAATGGATACAAACCTAGAGCCATGACTAATAGTATTTTCTCAGTGGCTGGGTCTGTGGGGTCATTTCAATAGCTGCTAATTCAGTAATCTAAATTACATCATGTAGGTTCTCCAGGACATGGTTCCTCCTAAAAAACATTTGCTTCGACACCAACCTGCAAATGCCCAGATTGGCCTGATGGAAGGAAATACATTTTGCACAACCCTGCAGCCCCGATTGTTTACCATGGATCTGAATGTTGTGGAGCACAAGGTTTTCTATACAGAGGTACTTTGCTTTTATGTTCTCATCTTTGAATGCAGATGCTTCTGTATGATGGCTTTAGTACATTCATTGTTTAAAATACTTATTTTTCTTTGTGCATTCTCAACTTCCACTAAAATGTAAGAATTTACTTTTTGAAGCACCAGGTGAAGTCTACTTTGCCTGCAGCAGTCAATGCAGAAAATCCTCTTGTTTTGAGTTAAGACAAAACCAAAGTGCTGTAGATGAACAGCTGTCTGTAAAGGTGGGAGTGAGAGAGTGATGTTTCAGATGTGAGTAGCAATATTAAAATGATTTTTTATTTCTTTCTTAGTTACTGAACTTGTGTGAGGCTGAAGATTCTGCCCTAATGAAACTACCTTGCTACAAAAGTCTTCCATCGCTTGTACCTCTTCGAATTGCAGCCTTAAGTAAGTAAAACCTCCTAAACAAGACTTGATGCAGTTAAGTGTCCTTGTGAGCAATGGGCAGTCTGCTTCCTGAGATCAGCAGAAAACCTGAGCACTGAAAGACTGATGACTGCTCTCCTGAGGTTACTGTTTAATGGAGAGAAAAATGGGAAAGTATTGCTGCATTCTTAATGATTAGGATTCAGTTTTCTGAAAGGAACCCAAAATATTTTAAGATTAATTTTGTTATAAAGCTGTAGGAAAACTATAGAACGTTAATAGAATTCTCATTCTTTTACTATTTTATAATGCCTGTTGATTTTGACAATGCATACAGTGGTTTAGCTATGTGCAATTTGAGATGACATAAAAAGAAAACATAAGAGAAGCAGTGTAGAATTAGGGTTTATTTTCTCCTCTCCTTTGAAACTGAGTTAACAAAGAGAACAAATTTACTTTGATATTTGCAGATGCTCTAGCTGCCTGCAATTACTTGCCTCAGTCAAGAGAGAAAATCATTGCTGCACTTTTCAAGGCACTGAATTCAACAAATAATGAGCTGCAGGAGGCAGGAGAAGCGTGCATGAGAAAGGTGACTGTATTAAAACAACATTCCTTTTGAGGCCATTGTTGTGTCTGCTTTACTTCCTTGGTACAAGACTTCTTGGGAAAGTTCTCTACAGGAAACATTGTTGCTCTGTTCAGTTTTTGTTAGTGATGCTGATAAAAGTTCCTGTTGTATGTGTTCATTTGGGATTTGAACTTGTCCATAAAGAATTATCCAAGTTGCAGTTAAGAATTATAAGCTCTTGGATAAGGACCATGGTAAATCTTTCAGTCTTTCTGTCTAGCCTTTTCCTCTTTCTGTTGGTCTGGTCTTTGTAAATGAGTCTGCTTTTCTAAATAGCATCAGTCCTTCTCAGTTGTTTTGCAAATGTGCAGGCTTGGCTTTCTTGTAAAAGCTCTTCCCATGTTATGTTTCTAAAAGAAGTGGTGGAGATCCCAGAGTTGGTTTTGGAAAAGTAAAGCAGGGCAGCAGAGTTAGACTCTGCATCACAGTGTGATGGTTACCTTAAGGAACAGGACCCTGGCTGTCCTGTTTGAGGTCAGAATTAGTGTCCTTGCCTGACACTGCTCTGGCTGTCCTGTGGATGCTATATTGTCATGTATAAAGGCTGGAAAGACAGGGAAAGGATATTTCATCGTGATATGTTGTTCAATAGCTGTGCCTCATTCTGATTCAGCAAGATTTTTATTCCATTCTTCTAAATGAATAAAAAAAGCTAATGCAATTACTTACAGCCTCTTTGTAATGCTGTGTAGATGGGCTGACATGGAACAGAGAATATAACTGCTGTAGTACTGGAGGTTTGCATTTGTTTGTGCCATTGACTGGCCAGAGCTTGTGTGTCTTTTCACCATGCCACTGTGGTCATGAGAGGGAATGTACTTATTATTTATGGCTTGTTAACAACACAGTTGAGTTGAGAGGTAGCAAATAAGGGTTGTTCTGACCTCTACATCAGATTTGTCTGATTGTTTTTCTCCTGTGATAAACTCATGCCCACAGGATATTTGGTTATGACAGGAAATATTCTCTCTGGCTGCTTGCAGCCAGGCTCTTTTGACCTTTTCTGTTGCTCAGGATGCATACAAATTGTAACACAGAAATTTTCTCTATTGCCTTCAGCCAGATTCACAGGCAGTTCTTAACATAGGGTCGAAGCAGTTCTTTCATAGCTGTGTATTTAATTTATAGCTGTAGCAGTTTCTCAGTCTGTCTGTAATTACGATCTCCTACTTGATTATTTTATGGAATGTCTTAGTGTGTGTCAAAAATACCTCAGTGGTTCCCAAATCCATCTTGTCACTGTGTATATTTTCAGGATGTTGTTCGAACTATTGCATTCTGAAGGAAAAAAATAAAAGAAGAAAAATCAAGTCAGCTGAATCTGTTTCAAGAAAAATGTTTACACAGAAGTCACTTCCCTCTCTGCCTGTACCTTAATTGTGTACTTTCTTGCAGTTCTTGGAGGGGGCTACCATAGAAGTGGATCAAATTCATACCCACATGAGACCATTGCTTATGATGCTAGGTGACTATCGGAGTCTGACCCTCAATGTTGTGAATCGTCTGACATCAGTCACTAGACTTTTCCCAAACTCTTTCAACGATAAATTCTGTGATCAGATGATGGTAAGCCTGCCCAAGTTTTTATTTTAGCTCTTCCAGAAGAAATTTTCTTCTAGCTACTATTTTTATTGGTGAAAAATCAAAGAAGTTCAGTAATGACTCAATGTATGTGTTGGAAGTAAATAATTTGTGTTTTGCAATTAATAAAAAAAAACAATTTTGAGAAAATTTCTAAATGGTTTCTCAACCAAAAGGTTAAGAGATTTTATTTTTTAGTGAAGACATAACTAGTTATGCTAAGGTTTGCTTGGACAAATTTATCTTGAAGCAATGTGCCACCCATGCCTTCACTAACTATACTTCCCAATGCACTAAATCTGTTTTGGTGCTTGCTTGATTTATAAAATTTTGGGAGGTATTGCTCTGTTTATTTGCAATGTTTAAACTGAATATGTGAATTCTTTACCCCCTTGGCATGAATATTTAAATATTTTAATGCAAACACATCAAGCAAGTCATCAAAGAAGTGTAAGACTATCAAACTTAAGTTTTGTGTGTGTGTATATATATGTGTGTGTCTGTATAGGTATCTATATATCTATATTATATATGTACTTATAATCCCTGCTTTCTTGAATATGGAGAGGACTTCTAGCAACAGTGAAGGAATTTTCAACTTGAAGGAATGAAAGTAATTGATAATTCTTCCCTTTGTTTCCTTCAAGGTATTTTTTTATGCCTCTACATTGTCTCTTGAAGCATATGCTAAAATGGAACAGTCTAATTAGAAGAATAATGCTAATTATCCTTTCTTTATAGCAACACCTGCGTAAATGGATGGAAGTTGTAGTTATTACACACAAAGGTGGACAACGTAGTGATGGAAATGTAAGTTAATGAATGCTTTTATGTGAGAAAAGAAGAAATAAGTAGTATTAATGTTTTGGAATTAAAGAACTCATTCAGCTGTAAATGCTGCCATAACTAATTACGCACTGATGCTTTGTTACAGGCTAACAGACTTGTTGAATTGAATATAGAATATTGAATATCTGTTAGAAGTCTCAGTAAGAGGAGCTTCTTATCTGCTGACAATGGTTACTTTAAAGACTGTTCTATGTTAGTGTGGGAACAGCTCAAGCATTAGTATTTCTTTTCCCCCTCAGGATTTTTTGCTTAGAAATGTGTTCTTCACTGGAATGTCTGATGAGCTCAGCAGCATAATCTCCCTTTTTTCATTAATGTGTTTGATGTTCATAACATAGCCTTTTGAAAATTATACATAATGATAACATAATCCCAGTTAATTTAAAATTTAATTTATTAAAACCAAGTTCAATATTTGCTAGTTGGGAACACATTAAAATCACTCTCCCAGTGAAACTAATGGCTTCGGTGCTGAAGCATGGGAAGCTGATCAGTTGTCTTATAAATGGAAAACTGAGCAGTGTAATGTCAATACTGTGCTCTTAGCAGTACTGATGGGAATTCCTGCTTCACTGCAGTTTCCTGTACATTACCAGAAGACCCATAATTCTATTAATGTTTTACTAAATGCTTTTATTAAGTGTTGAGATTTATGATTGCACCTAAGAAAAAATGGGGGGAATTCTATTAATAACTTTGTTTTTCAAATTAGAATTAAATTACATTGGCTTTTTATTTCCCTCAAAACATGGGAATGGCTTAATGGCTTCTAATTTCTTTCCTGTCGTTGCAAAGAAAGCTTTTAATCTGAATTTAATCATTGCTTTATATTTGACCTAGATGTTCTCTAATGAAGTAAAATAAGATTGGTTTCTTATGTTTTAACTAAAACACTGTGCATTCTTCAGTTAACCTCATTTTATTCATGTCAGTGTAGTTCTAAGGCCTTCATATACTTTTGGGATTTACTTTTCTTCAACTGTGACGATTACAGATATCTTGCAGATCTTTTTATAGAAATAGTCTTTTAAATCGCAATGTGGCAGCTCCAGAACAGATTTTATTTGTCACTAAATCATGTTTAGTTGGGAATACCCCTGCCTTAAATGTTTTTTGTTGATGTTTTCTGTGTAATTGTGTGTTTAGAGAGATATGTTGAGAGGGGGTTCCACACCTGACGCTTGAGAAAGAATCTACTGTCACATCTTGAGGGAGAAGTATGGAAACATTTCAGGTGGAATTGTGTCAATACAAAGCTGATTGAATATTACTTTTCTGCTCTTTAGTTGTTGCTCCAAGGTTTCATTAGGAATAAAAATTCTAGGAAGCTGTAGGAGGACACAGACTAGTCTTTGTACAGTTGCTGTGGCAGGCTATGTTCATATGTCTATATATACATTGTGCTGTTGAAAAACTGTGTCTTCTAAATGTCAAAAAACAGGGATGATGAAACTGGTGGTCAGTTATTGTAGCTGGCATTTCACTTCCTCCCTTCACGATCCTAGAGAAATTCCAACCTCTAAGACCCTCATTAAAAGCAGTGTTGGGGAGTAGGTTGGATCATTCAGACTGTGTGGTTAAGTAGAGGAGGTGGTAAACACTCAGTGGAGAACAGAATTGATCAGGATAGCCTGAAGTTCCCTACCTGTACTCAGGCTGTTCCAAGCATTTCATCCTTTTCCAGCAGCACAGGATGAAGGTGCCATTTGATGATGGTGTCAGGCAGTGCTTCAGCATAGTGCAGATAGTGGCTGGTCAGCAAGGCCTCTGAAAGTATAGTTAAAAAATCTGTGGAGTGAGTTTTCATATGTAAATGGTAACTACAGGCAAACTGAAAACTTACTTAGAAATGCTGCATAATGATGACTACTGTGAAGATTCAGTACTGATGCCAGAATAACTAAGCCTTGTTCACCTAAATAGTTTTTGACAGTCCTGCTGTGATCCTGAGCTATGATCTGGCTGGTTATAGAAATGAACAAATTAAAATGTAATATATTAAGTAGTCATTAACATCTCATTTGTTGGTCCAGGGAATAAAATATTTGAACTAAATCTTTCTTCCTCTCTTCCCTGCCTCTTCAAGGAAAGGCATGGGATTTCAGGTCATGTCTGGTAATTGAAAGAATACGTTTTGAGTAGATGGTTGCTTCCAGCTGTCCCTCTTGCGAGAGGGGGAAAATTTTCATGGTGGATTTTCTGCATTACAGCCTAGGTGGACTTCATAGCTCTGGAGGACTTCATAGCTTGGTAGCTCAAGTATTGAAAGTGGTTTCATAACAGATGCTGGCCAAATTTGTCTTCAAAGTTGCTAAAATGTTTCCCCTGAGTTAGTCATATCTATTATCTTTTTATTCAGTATAAATATTTGAGAAGCTATGTCTGATCAATGTAAAAGTAAAGATCCCTTTTTCTAAGGGATGCTTTTCATCTTAGTTCTCTGGAGGACAATTTGGAGCGTATGAGATGCTCATTGTCTCCATTCCTTCCGTTTGAGATGAGGAAGTAACTGAGCTGAAGTTAGACTGCAACCTGAAGAATAGCGCGTGCTGATTTGTACATTTATTTGATATTTTTGTGGGCTTTTTCCTTTCATACTGTGACTTCTGTTTTGGTTCAGCCTGCCACGGAAGGGGTAGAGGTGAGAAACTCAGTTGGGGCACCAGGAACTTCTTTTGTTGTCATGGCTTCTTTTGTTGATGTTGTTTTGTTTGGTTTTATCTTTTAACTTGTGGTTTGTGAGTTTTATTGCTGTGTTTTGGGCACAGTGCATTGTGCCTTTGAGTGGAGTGCTGTGAATTCTCTTCTGTTTGTCTGTGGCAGAGCTGTTTTGATCCCGTCGCTGTTAAGGATGTTGAGCATGTTTGTACCAGGAAGAGCAGGATCTTTAGTTTCTGTGAAGGCATAAGTGGTTTCAAAAGGTTTTTATGTATTCTCAGCCCTGCACTTCAGTCCATGAGAGGAGTCTTGTGGGGTCTGTCTGGGCAGATCAGGTTAAAGGAGTGGAGCCTAATGCTTTGTGTTTAAATTCAGTTGAGAAAATACAATCCATTTGATAAAATAATTTTGGATATTGTATACTGGAACTTGGTTTTAGAGAGATGGTGAGGGTGGATTTGTTGTTTTGTTTTTTCTTTCCTTTTTTCTTACTGAAGGAAATCTACACTAGCTAACTGAAATATGGTCTCTGTTTAAACAACACAGTGAAAAAAAAAGCAAAACTATTTTGGACTCCTGGAGAATTTAATATTTAGTGAGAGAACAGAGCTGACTTTTTAGTTACCAACTGTTTGCGAGATAGGCTGAACAGCGCTGTGAGAAAGCTGAATCTCTTTCTTCAGGTGTAATCTGGGGGTGTGGGGTGTATAGGAGGAATGGTTTAGGGGGGAAGGTCTGGCTGTTTGATGCATGACCCGCTTGGTGTAAAGCAGTGAGCAATCTGTAACTCCCCCATCAACAGTATCATTACAGTGTTTAGCTCTTACCTGTAAAACACCACTGGCAAGGAAAATAAAATTTAAACCATGGTATTACCAGAGGGGTAAGGGCAGACTTCCACAAGTGCAATTTTTTCATGCATTATGGTAAGTAGATGCTGTGTATATGTTAACCCTTTGCATTTGGCTGCTGGCTATGCTAATACAGAGGGAAAAAAAAGGAGGTAAGAAGTGTGTTACTGTTTTTATACTTTATAGCCAGTAATGTTTATTTGTGTTTCTTTTTACCTGTAGGAAATGAAGATTTGTTCAGCAATTATAAATTTATTCCATCTGATCCCAGCTGCCCCACAGACTCTGGTTAAACCTCTCCTGGAAGTTGTTATGAAAACAGAACGAGCAATGTTAATTGAGGTAAAAGTGGAAGTTAACATTGCTGAAATTTTTACTTTGTAGTCTCCTTTAACATTAGTTTATGATAATTATAATATTTTAAATACGGTGTGAGAACATTTAATGTAATAAATATGCTCTTCAAGCCTTTAGGAGGTATTAACATTTGTCTTGCACTCTTAGAAGTGAAGTTTAGCAAGTGTCAATAAATTCTTATCATGCAAGTTCTGAACATTTTGTATCTGCATAAATGTCAAGTCAAATGTATTTTTCTGAGTGGTAGTAAAATTAGTAGGAAATGCTCTGTACTCTGCATTTTTAATTTAAGGTTTATGAATTTTTCAGGCTGGCAGTCCATTCAGGGAACCACTGATAAAGTTTTTGACACGTCATCCATCCCAGACTGTGGAGCTGTTCATGATGGAAGCCACTTTAAATGATCCACAGTGGAGCAGAATGTTTATGGTAAGCTATATGGGGAGAGAAGCAGTAAAAACCCCTCAACTTGACAAATCTGATGAATGAAAAGGAGATGTTGAAAACAAAGATGATGATGATGAAAATATTTTGCATCTTTTTTTCTTGTATGACCTTGTAGTCCTTAACCATGGTCTTACTCTTAACTGCAGGGCTCCTGTTCCTGGTTTTGTATTTGTTTGTCCTGAAGTGTTGATTTTATACCTTTCCAGATCATGTAAGGCTATTACTGAAGTGTAGATGTTATTTTTATATACGTGAAATATAACCTCTGCAACTTTAGTGTGGAATATAAAAGCTACAGGATGATATAGTTGCCCGGTATTTTGGCTTTTAAAGGTTATTAAAATTATTTCTTCCCCTTTTGCAGAGTTTCTTGAAACATAAAGATGCCAAACCTCTGCGGGATGTACTGGCAGCTAATCCCAACCGATTTATCACCCTGCTGCTGCCTGTGGGTGCCCAGGCAGCTGTGAGACCTGGCTCCCCCAGCACCACCACAATGCGTCTCGACCTACAATTCCAGGCTATCAAGGTATTCATTTATCCTTGTTTGTCTCTGCATTGGACAGTTGAAATCTCTTCAGCTACCAGCCTTTTACATCCAGGCTTTGAGAATGTGTGTGTGTATTGCAGCTCATGGAAAACCACTTGTAAAAATGTGGTGTTTGTAGCCAGAGCTGCTCTGAGAAGGGAAGAGAGACTCAAAATAACTATGCTTTTTTTGTCAAGTAGGATACAAGAGGAAAGCATGACAACAGAAACAGAAATTTATTTTTCTTAATCTAAATGATTTCGTATTTTACTCTCTTGTTTTGTTGTTGAATATTTTAGAACCCTTAATTGACCTTAAGCAAGTTCTTATATATCATTGTTTCTCCTGACAGATCTCATGTGTGTTGACTGTGCATTTGTCTTGTTTTGCTTTGGACAGATCATAAGTATTATTGTTAAGAATGATGAATGTTGGTTAGCAAATCAACACTCCTTGGTGAATCAGCTGAAACGTGTGTGGGTGAGTGAAGCTTTTCAGGAGAGACATAGGAAGGAGAATATGGCTGCAACAAACTGGAAAGAGCCCAAGCTGTTGGCCTATTGCTTACTGAATTACTGCAAGTACGTAAAAATCTTTGTTTTCTAGACCCTGCATGTATTCTTTTAATTTTAATTTGCCATTATTGAAAAAAAAGTGTAATGTATTTCATAATACTCCCATAAACTCTAAAACCATGCCTGTGGTGCTGGCTGCTCTTGCTTCTCTGCTCCTTTAAAAGATCCGTTTCATCAGCACAGTAGCTTAGTGTGTTTTTTTCACAGAAGCTTTGCATTTTATGTGTTTTCACAGAAGGAATTATGGTGATATAGAGTTACTCTTCCAGTTGCTTCGAGCTTTTACGGGTCGATTTCTCTGCAATATGACTTTCTTAAAGGAATATATGGAAGAAGAGATCCCCAAAAACTACAGTATTCCCCAAAAACGGGCTTTGTTTTTCCGGTTTGTAGACTTGAATGACCCAAACTTTGGAGATGAGCTCAAAGCCAAGGTAACTAAAGCAATTAAATCAAAGAAGCCTGGTATTTAGGTTTAATTTTCTTCTTGGGAACTAGGGCAACACAAGTCCCTTACTTAAATGTCAACGAGTTTGATAATTGGCAGAGTCATTTAGGTGAAAATATCATACCTGAAGAAGAGCGATAATAAACAGAGACAGCAATTCATCTTGTGTTCAATGCTGACTGCATTAGTTTACACTTTCTAAGAATCTATGTCCTTAGAAGGAAGAAAGAGGAGGAAAAAATATCAGTGTGTGTCTCTTCCTTGGGGTTTTATTTATAGTTTTCTTTTGTAACTCAATGAGTGTGTCCAACAAGCAGGTTTGCATGTGGAAGTACTTGAATGTTGGCTGCCATTAGGAGGATATAATAGTACAGTAAAACTTGCTTTGTTTATATTCTGTAGGTGCTGCAACATATCCTGAATCCTGCTTTCTTGTACAGTTTTGAAAAAGGAGAAGGTGAACAGCTGTTAGGCCCCCCAAACCCAGAAGGAGATAATCCAGAAAGCATCACTAGCGTTTTCATAACAAAGGTAACAATCTTTGTTTACATTGATGTATTTGAAAATTAAAACAACAAGTTGTTCCTCTCATTTGACTTTTCATCCTGATTGAATTAGTTGTTCTGTTCTGAATATTATGGTCTGTTATGTGAAATTGCTTCATCATGTTGAATGTGAGATCCATCCGTCATCAGCAGGATGGGACTACAATTTTCAGTTTATGTTGTTTTCAGAACTGGAATGTGTCTTTAGAAATGGGCCTTACTTGGCTGTAATCCCAGTTTTTTATAAGGAAAGCTTTCCATGACCCAACATCTTTCTAGTGTCTTTCTAATTCACTGCTATTTCATGGAACCAGTCAGCAGTTATAAAATAAATGTTGTTGAAGATGAGGGTTGGGGTTTTTTATTTATTTCTTTTTATAGGTTAGCAGTTTGGGAGTTCCCAGATGTGCTTGTTATTTAAAGGTTCACACTTCAAGAGGTTGTTTTATGGGTACTAAACTGAGTCAAGAAAGTAATTACAAGTTCTTAGTCTTCTTAAAAACTGCTCAAAAAACAAAAGTTTGGGACTTTGCCTTTATAATAATAAAAGTTGGTTTTTTTTGTCAACTTCATTCTCTCCTCTTTGATCATGCCTGGAACTAGGTACTTGATCCAGAAAAACAGGCTGATATGCTGGATTCTCTGAGGATCTATCTGCTGCAGTTTGCTACACTGCTGGTGGAGCATGCCCCCCATCACATCCATGACAACAACAAGAACAGGAACAGCAAACTGCGGCGCCTGATGACCTTTGCCTGGCCTTGCCTCCTGTCCAAGGCCTGCGTGGACCCAGCCTGCAAGTACAGTGGCCACTTGCTCTTGGCACACATCATTGCCAAGTTTGCCATTCACAAGAAGATTGTTCTGCAGGTATTGACTGTGGGCTTGTGTTAATTTCCATAGAATGCTTTCTTTTATTTTAAGATTCAGAGTAGAAGCTGCACGGTGGTTTTGTATACTGAGTGTAATTCAAACACCACAAAGAAATGCAGAAGCAGCAGGTCAAGTGTTTAATACAGATTTACTTGGGGATAGGAGAGTATGGAAAGAAGTCTGAAGACAAATGAAAACAGGAAGGGTAAGTAGTACCTTTTAGTTGAATAAACAAAATTGAGAGAGAGACGCTTCAGTTGAGACACAACGTGGGGACCAAAGGAAAACTTCAAGTTGGAGAGGGAGGAAGAAAAGGGAATGTAAAGGAAACAGAAGTATATTTTATATTAATATATAAGTATATATTTTTTATATATATAAGCTCTTTGCTTCTGCTGATGATTTATTTGTTTACCAAATTATGGACCTTTAGAGAAAAATTGTGTTTTTTAGAAAACACATATTATTTCCCCTTCTTTATAAATGCTATGTTTTTGTAAATACATACAGTATTAATGTTGATGACAAACTGCTGTTCAGGTTTTTCACAGCCTTCTCAAAGCTCATGCAATGGAGGCCCGGGCTATTGTCAGGCAGGCCATGGCTATCCTGACTCCAGCTGTGCCTGCTCGAATGGAGGATGGACACCAGATGCTCACTCACTGGACACGAAAAATCATCGTGGAAGAGGGTCATACAGTGCCCCAACTAGTACATATATTGCACTTGATAGTACAACATTTCAAGGTACTTGGGTTCCTGTTGTGGTATTCACTTGTCTCCTGTCCAAGGAAGTAAATAGGTTGATTAGAAAAGCAGCATAATCTGATTTATGTGGTTTAGCCTCAAAATGCATAATTTGTCTGTAAAGGTACTTACCTGTAACTGAATACAGCCATTTTAATAGCGAGTAATTTATTAAGCTCTGCCATGATTGAAGTTAGAACTCCAAAATGTTAGGTTTGAGTCTGCAAGATTAATTCAATGCACATGCATTAGCAGTGTTCTTAAAAGGTCTGTGAAGATTCCTTGAGTTCTTTAAAAAAGTGCAGATTTTTGCCATGCTCCAGTAATCCTTGTTTGTTTGACTTTATATATTCTGTGGGATTATCTCAATCACTTTTATCTCCAGCCAATATATGTTGGGAAACATTAAACAAATGGGGGAATGATGCAGAATGCAAACCTAGGAGCATGGTTGAAAACACGTATTAAGATGCAATCCAAAGGGACAGCTAATACACATTTTTCAGGAACTGATGCCTCAACAATTTTTGAAAGAATATCTGTGTATTCAAATGTGAGTTGAAGCTCTTTAAAAAGCTTGGAAAAAAATTGGTATTGGTATGATTGTCCTTGAGAAAAACCGTAAATCTTGGAGAACATTTTCATTTGAGTGCATGAAATTGGTAGTCACTACTGAAAATTGTAACCAAAATATTATTTTCAATTCACCACTTACTTTTCCATATTGCAGGATTTCAAGTGGTACAGGTTTAGCAAACTTTGGGATTGATGACTGTTTTACAATTCTCTTTTATTTCAACTTTTTTTTGGTAAGTTTTGTGTAGAATGTTATTGGTTAATGACTAACGTTTCTGTGAAACCATTTTTTCAGGTTTATTATCCTGTGAGACATCATTTAGTTCAGCATATGGTCAGTGCCATGCAGAGACTGGGCTTCACTCCCAGTGTTACAATAGAGCAAAGAAAATTAGCTGTTGATCTTGCTGAAGTTGTTATTAAATGGGAATTGCAAAGAATCAAAGACCAGCAGGTAGGAAATAAAAATAAAATGGGTAAAGACTGGACTGTTCCACAGTTTAATGTCCTTTTTTTAACATGCACATTGCTGATATTTCAGCCAGATTCAGATATGGACTCAAGTGCAAGTGGAGAAGGAGCAAGTTCTGCCTCATCTGCTGTTAAAAGAGGATTGTCTGTGGATTCTGGCCAAGAAGTAAAGAGATTCAGGACAGCTACAGGAGCAATAAGTGCTGTAAGAGAAAATCAGGACCTGTTCATAGACTCTAAGTAGTGTAAATGTTTTTTCCACACGACTCAAAACGCCCTAAATTGAAGGCTTTAACTTTAGCAAGTATTTTAAATCTCTTCTTGTTGTTTTCCTCCTTCAGTCTTGCTGATGGCTTTTGTGTTTTGTGCATGTCCAGGTGTTTGGACGGAGCCAGTCCTTGCCAGGAGCTGATGCCCTCCTTGCCAAGCCCATTGACAAGCAGCACACAGACACTGTTGTCAATTTCCTGATCAGAATTGCTTGCCAGGTACTGTGGGTATTCTGACATGCAGATGCCAGTGGGGAGTAGCAGCCAAACCCATAAACCGCTCTTTTCACTATCCTTTAGGCTTGGCTTATTTTAATGTTTCTATGCTTTGTTTTCATGATTAATTTACGTATTAGGGTGATGCTGCAATGTATACTTGTTCTATTGCCTAGGTTAAATGACAAGAATACTTTATCCCAAAATATTTAGAGAGTTTTATGGGGAATGACTGTATCTAGGGGTAGTGATTGCAGTTTTATTTTCAAAATCCTGTACATGGAATTACTTTCCTGCTGCCTGTAGAACTAAAGCTTTTCACCAAACTTGGAGGGAATTAACTTTTCTAGAATGGGGAAAATTATCTGGGTGTATCTCCAGGCTGACAAATTTTATTGCTTCTGCTCCTGCAGCGGACTCAGCTGGTAAGTAGCATGGGATTTTATATCCCACAGTCCATTGCACAAAGTATATGTGCTCTTAAGTATAAAGATGAATTGAGTAAAGAGCTGCATGTGTTTATGGATGCCTTGAAAACAGTAAAGATTAACCATCTTGAGTATGTTCAGAACTGTAGTAATAAAGGATGGGATGAAACTTTTTTTTAAATACACCTTTGATGGGTGATTTGGGTTAATTAGCAAGCAATTTAGACACCAGTTCTGGTGTTTACTATTAGTTGTCAGCTTTTTATGCATTAAATGCTGTGTGACTTTACTGATAAAACTACTTAAGCTCATCCATTTCTGAAATAAGAAATTATATGCTTGCATGGAATGCATAATAAATTAATGACTTCATTTCAAAAGGGTGTCATTTTGTTAACTCTGATTAATTGCTAGGTAAATGACAACTCCAACACTGCTGGATCCCCTGGGGAGTTGCTGTCTCGCCGCTGTGTCAACCTTCTGAAAACAGCTTTGAGGCCAGACATGTGGCCAAAGTCAGAGCTGAAGTTGCAGTGGTTTGATAAACTGCTTATGACTGTGGTAGGTAATATTCTAGTCCTGTAGGACTTCAGGTTTCCCTGGCATGTGAGATGATTGAATGCTAGTCATTTGGATATAGATTTTTACAGTACTGATCTTTCTTTTGTTGTGAAATAAATAAGTTTTTAAGTGTGTGAATTGTATCAGTGGTTATAAATTTGTAGAGCTGCAGTACTTACTGGTTAGTGTGGGTTATTTTTGTTTTGTTTTGGTTTTTTCTTAGTAGGTTTTAACAGATTTGATCTGAGTTTAGTAATCTGTGTAATTCTTGTTACTACTGCCTACTCACTTCCTTTTTGTATGCTTTCTCTTTAGGAACAACCTAATCAGGCCAACTTTGCCAACATTTGCACTGGCTTAGAGGTCTTAAGTTTCCTGTTGACTGTGCTGCAGCCCCCTGCTATCCTGAGCAGCTTCAAGCCTCTCCAACGAGGGGTAGCAGCCTGTATGACCTGTGGGAACACCAAAGTTTTGAGAGCTGTCCACAGTTTGCTGTCTCGCTTGATGGGAATTTTCCCCACAGAACCAAGTAAGTGGTGTTTCCTTCCTCCTTTTATCTTTTATTGCTGCATAACTTCAGTGGTTGAGGGTGGGATGAAGGCACTCTTTGGAATGTGCCAATATTCTATTTTATGATTCCTGCATTTAATGGTCCATTTTAGCTTGCACTTTCAACCTCTGATTAATAAAGGAAAAGCTGAAATAAGTAATCATGTGGAATACATCATTATCCATTGACATAAAAATTTAATAACCTATGGCTGTCATAACTTCAGTTCAAGAAATGTGTGCTATAAATTTAATGTATTTTTGCAATTAGAATTTTTCAGCTTCAGAAGTGCAATTTTTTAGTTATTAAGCTTTTGTGTTTTGCTGAGACAAGGAAGGGAGATAAAGTGTCAAAAAGAAAGGCAATAGGTAATATGCTGTGTCTTAAGCTAATTTAGATAATCTTTTCTTGGAAAAAGGTAAATCAGTTATGTAAGACTGCTCATCAAATTGAGTTACTCAGAAGTGGTACACTATCATAAAGGACATACTGGTATAATAAAGATGTTTATATAAGTGAGGGATCTGCCTTTGTCACCTTAGATTGTTGACAGTGATGTTTTAGTGACTGTACATTCACAGTGTAACTGTTCTTTGCCTTTTCTGTGGGTAATGTTACTTCTAAACTCCTCAGGTACCTCAAGTGTAGCTTCCAAGTATGAAGAGCTGGAGTGCCTTTATGCTGCAGTTGGGAAGGTTATTTATGAAGGACTGACTAATTATGAAAAAGCCACCAATGCCAACCCTTCCCAGCTCTTTGGTACGTGTCCCACATCCCTGGCAGCTCTGTGGGAATGTCCCTGAATGAGCAATCTCTTTGTCACAAGTTTCCTTTTCTATAAGGAAATTGCAATCTGATCTGATGCAGAGGAAGCTGTGGGAAGCATTTCAAGCTAACTTTAGAGACGAGCTTGGGATGTCATATCTGTGAAGAAAGGGAATGGAGGGGGGTTCATTGTGTCCCTGATGTGACTTGGGAGCAGTTTTTGGAGGTGGAGAGCTGTAGCTCTGCTAGGTGGAAGCATTTTGTATTCAAAGGGCATAGGAAAAAGGTGCAGTCTTGATATTGGCCAAAAAAATAAAGTAGAAGTTACTGGCAGCTTCTTATGTGGAAAAACCCCCAAATTCCGCACGTCCTCTGAGATACAACAGAATAGTTCAAGGAACCTGTGTAGAGTCTTATGTGTTCCTGCCTTTCTTTGAAATTTTTTAAGCCTCATTTATTAGCTAATTGAGATAGTGTTGTAAGATTTATATATTTTTAGATCTTAAACTCTCAGTAATCAAGAAATTACAAAAGTACTATTTTTTCTTGAGTTACAAAATCTGAATTTTTAGCCTAGACCATTCCGAAGAGCTGAAATGCTTTTCTTTTCTTGTTTTTTGTACTTACTGAACTGCTAGGCAAGTCAGCTACATAATAGAATGACAAAGATATATTGGAATAATGGAGTTTGGCCCAGAACTGGTTGTGTTGGTAATACAGACCTGAAATTGTACAATGTTGGAAAACCTGCTGATTTAAATGGCAAATGTCCTTCACTGTTCTATTCTGTGAGCTGTGTAGATGGTTGTAATTTCACCTTGGGAATTGCCTATTTGTCAGATGTCAGGACGTGCTTTACATCAAACTAACCATGAAAGATGTTTCTTACAGTTTGTCCAGAGCTCCCTTAAAAGCAGCACCACAATCAAGCTGTCAGGAGGTGCGTTTTGTAGCAATTCTGTGGCTCAGAGGCTCAGCTTTGTGGGCCAGATTTTGTGCCCATCTGATCAGAAAAAGAAATCAAAACTTTAGTAGGAACCATTCAATGACCAGAGCATGCTTCTGTAGATATACAGTGTAGACATGTTGAATTAGAAAGCTGAAAAATTAGGTTTTTTTTGTTTTTAGTAGGTCTGAATTTACAATATATGTGTTTTTTGGGTTTTTTTTTAAAGAATGAAGTAGTCAACTTGAGTTAGCTTTTTCAATCTACAGGAACTGATTTATGAAACTATAAAGTTTCTAGATTAGAAAACCAAAGTTATGATTCCTAATTACTAAACCTGGGCCTACTCATTTAAACGTTTTTCTGCTTTCTGCTACTAAAACAAATGTTCAACATCAGGAGTATTTACATCCCCAAGACCTTAAAAAATGTGTTTGCTCTCAATCCCTTTCTTCCCATCCTCCCTTTTTCCCCTTGCTGTTCATCACACACTTATATACAAGACTTCGAAATACTTTGATTAGTGCAAAATTAACCTTTTAGACTTAGTCTAAGGACTAAAGCTGAGACTGAATTTTTCCTCCAAATCTCTCCAGAAGTCTAATATTGGTAACCTGTGTAGTCCCATCCTTCTTTCACGGCATGTGCACCTTACTCAGGTCATGCCCAAGAGAAGCTTTAATTCCTGAAGCCTTGTTTGTATCTCTAGGGACTCTGATGATTCTGAAATCTGCATGCAGTAACAACCCCAGCTACATTGACAGGCTGATCTCAGTTTTCATGAGATCCCTGCAGAAGATGGTCAGGGAACACCTGAACCCACAGGCGACAGCAGGAACAGCAGAAGCAAATACAGGTATTACCTTCTACAGTCTGTTAGTGATTAGAAGTGTTATAAAGTATTAAAGTATCTTTCCTTTGAAAGGGATTCAAGTGACTTTGCAGGGCTTGTGTGCAAAATTACTTGTTGAAAAATACTTCAGCCTTAGTGAGTAGTATTACTGGAGTGCTGAGAGCTAAAATTGCACTTGTGAGTTTCAGTTACCTGCTTAATATATGAATTTCAGTATTAGCCCAGCCTTTTCAGTGAAGAGTTAGTGAAACATTTGTTGAGCTGCAGCATAAGTAGAAGTACTGAAATTCTTCAAGGCTTTAGAGTGTTGAGGGGAGAGGGGCTGAATTTTTTTGATTGCTCTGTGCTTTCACTTTTTTTTTACTCTCCTTTTTTATAATATTGGAACAACTGTGTTTGAATTAACTTGTTGGAGCCAATGCTTTTGCTTTTAATCTTGAAATAGCATCTTTTTCAGTCAGTATAATTCTGTCTGTTGTCGAATGAATTAGGTCATGAGTCATTGAAAAAATCAGATGTTCTTTGTAGAAGAAAATTCAGTGGTGGTAAAGGGCCCTGTAATTTACTAATGAATAAGCTACTGAAGTAAACACTTTGAAAGAATTGCTGCTGTTAGATTTCCAGCCCATACTTTAATTAGGTAAATGAGAAGCTTGTAAATTTTATTAACACTGAGAAACAATTGGAAAATTATTAAACTTCATAGATAAGCAAGTCAGGAAATTAGCTGAACAGAATTAGAGAATTAGCTGCATCACAGACAATTTCTTTCACAAAGTTAATTGTAGTTTTTCAGTATTAGGGGTAATACCTTTTACTAAAGATTTGCAGAAAAGAAAAAAACGGGCTTGCTTTTAGGATTTTGAATGGATTTGGTTTTGAAAGGAGTTGTAGAATCATAGAATGGTTTGGATTAGAAGGAGTCTTGAAGATCATCGAAGTCCAGCCCCTTGCCATGGGCAGGGACACCTTCCACTAGACAGTTGCTAAAGCCCATCCAAACTGGCCTTGGGTTCTGCCTTAGTTGTGTAGGAATGTAAAGTAGTAATTCTGAACACATTATTTCTGGGGATGAATTTCCAGACAATAGATGATTGTTGCTGATGTTTTTAAAATTACAGCATCTGATCTGGAATTTTTTTTTCCTAGACGTTTCACCAGTGTATACACAACTCTAATCCTTTTTTTGCATCCATAGCAGGTACAAGTGAACTGGTAATGCTGAGTCTGGATCTTGTGAAAACTCGCCTGGCTGTGATGAGCATGGAAATGAGGAAAAATTTTATACAAGCTATTCTAACATCTCTCATTGAAAAATCCACTGATGCCAAAATTCTTCGTGCAGTGGTAAAAATAGTGGAGGAGTGGGTGAAAAACAATTCCCCGATGGCAGCTAATCAGGTAAATTGAGCAGATGAAGTCATTATTGCTCTCAAATACTGAATAACTACAATTAGCCTCTAGAATTCATTAGTTTTGACAATGAGGTTTGTAATGATCTGTTATATATGTTTAGATGCCCTTGATGATGTTTAGACTATTTTCATTCCCTGTGAAAATAACTGTAGCTATAGATACTTGACATTTTATAGGCTTGTTTTTGGCATTTAATCTCAAATGCTGTTTTGTGGAGAACTTCCTTTAAAGTAAAGGTTTTAAAATATTCTTCACATTAACCTGTATAGAAATATTCTTCAGGAGGAAGACGGCTAATGCTGGTATAAATTGTGTTACTCTGTAACATTTTGTGGCCTCCTCAATCTGCCATATTTTTGTTAAGAAAATTTTTACAGTCTAGTGGTGAACAAAAGGACCTACACTTTTTATAATATACATCAGAATTTTTTAATCCCTGAACAACTTAAAACTTATTTTCGTCATAATTTAAAAATTCTCCAGCATATATTAGAAGGATAAATGATTGAGTTATTTTTCTTTTTAAGAACTATGACCTACCAAACTTTTTCACTACTTTAGAAGCGAAAGAATCATGTAAAGGATGGCTGAGTTGTAGTTTGAATGTGCTAGTTCTCTGCATGTTTTAAGATGAATTGACAAAGTTAATCATGTCTTCTTTTACCACAGACACCCACTCTCCGGGAGAAGTCCATTTTACTGGTGAAAATGATGACTTACATTGAAAAGCGTTTTCCAGAAGACCTTGAATTAAATGCTCAGTTCTTAGACCTTGTTAACTATGTCTATAGGTAATTATAGCAATTAATCATTTATTGCAGCTTATTGGTTCATAATTTGTACCATATATGAACTTTACAATGTGCCATCAATCTTTTTAGGTCTGAATTAAGGAATATTTTTTTTTCTAAAATGCGAAATCAGCTCATTATACTGAGGCCACAGTGCATGTTTACGGAAGGTATTTTGGAAAAAAAGTTCCTTAGTAAGGATTGTTACTTTTGGAACTGATAAAATACCTCCACCCTGACTTCTTTTTTTCCCCAAGATGCCTTTTTCCAAGGCATCCTTGTAGCTGACTGTATTCTCAACACTGTGGTTACAGCTAAGATCTGTCTTTTCACATCCATAGGATATAAAGATTCTTTGTCCTTGAAACTTTATTGTAAATTAGACTTTCAGGGGAGTTACTTTGCTAGGTAGACTTGCAGGTTTTGAATCACAATGAAATAATTAAAATAGTCACTTTATCAACAAATGCCAGGTATTTAATAGTGTGCTTCTGCCTCACATTATTTTGCAGTCACTTTGCTGCTGTGTACTCTGCTGGTACACTGTGCAAAGCTTTCATGTGCACATGGTGCTCAGAAAGTTTTATCAACCAATACCATTTGACATTTCAAATACCATACAGATGTGGCTCAGTGTTTCACAATTATGATAAGATTTTATCCTGGGGGAGTATTTCCAATAGTTCTGGAGCAGTTTTACAACAAGCAGCAATATTTTCTTTGCTGTTTCTCTCAAAAACTGCACCTGGATGTTTGCCACATGTGGGCTTTTACAGAATGTCACCTCTTTGAGTTTTTAGTGCGTTATACAAAACCTGGGAGTCTTCTCTTTCTGATGGCTCTATTATTTCATCTTTATTCATTTTAGGGATGAGAATCTTTCTGGGAGTGAGCTTACAGCTAAACTGGAACCAGCATTTCTCTCTGGTTTGCGCTGTGCCCAGCCACTCATCCGAGCCAAATTCTTCGAGGTCTTTGACAATTCCATGAAACGTCGCGTTTATGAGCGCCTGCTGTATGTGACCTGTTCCCAAAACTGGGAAGCAATGGGAAATCACTTCTGGATAAAGCAGTGCATCGAGGTTGGGAAACTACTTGTATCAGAAATACAATTAGAAATACGTTTCATTCCTTATTTTTCCTTGTTGGGTGTAAAAAGCATTATGTGGTGTGTGTTTTGTTATGTATATTGTCTGTATCAGAGCTGCAAATACCAAGTCTGCTGCCTCAGCTCCTGTGGTGCTTAAAAATGTATACAATGGCTAAACAGTGAAATGCTGATGCTTGGGAAGTGGCTTTAATATAACTGTTTAAAATCTATTTTCTCTGCCAAAAAGCTTAATGACCAGGTTAGTACTTCTTAAGGAAAATGCTCTCTTAAAATTGATAACACCTATGAAAAAAACCCCAAGAATTGTTATAGGAGAAGATTTCAAGGAAACTATTAAATGTGGAATGTCTCTTCTAGCAGTATGACAGCTGTTAGGTGGGATTGCGTTGAAATGAAATTGCATCTTTGCTTGGTTTATTTAAAATAAAATGGGACAAACCCTTTTGTTTTAACAATTTGCATATTAAAGCATGAGTTTAAGGTGACTGTGAACATCATTTTTAGGGTAACAGAGTCTGTATTTATTAGCAGATTGAGGGCACTTAATACATGTGTTAAAAAGTACAAAATAACAGCCTTTATGCCTAGTAGAGTCTATTAGTAAAGGTGATAAATAGGCCTTAAACTTATTTTGTAACTTTTATCTTGTTTTCAAATATTAAACCGTAGTGATGTTTTCTTTGAAGTACTGCAGTAAAATGTATGTTCAAAAGCTCCTGTTACTTTTCCATGTGGTAGCTGCTGTTGGCAGTGTGTGAGAGGAACACCACGATTGGCACAAGCTGCCAGGGGGCCATGTTGCCCTCCATCACCAATGTCATCAACCTTGCTGACAGCCACGACAGGGCAGCCTTTGCCATGGTCACACACGTGAAGCAAGAGCCTCGGGAGAGGGAGAACAGCGAATCCAAAGAGGAGGTAACTGTAAGAAAACACTGTGGGAAAAGCAATCTCTCTGGTGGAATTCAGCTCTTCCTAGTTTCTCACCAGATAACTTTGGAGAAGGTGTGATGAAGGTGATGTGTGCAGATTGATTATGTCTCATGTGGTTTAAGTATGCGTGGGTCTCTCAGAACTCCCAGTCATTCATTTAGCCTTTACCTCAGCACACGAGGCAATTACAGATCTGAACCTGAAGACTGAAATAAATTGATCAGGAGGGTGTTTTCTATTGTGGAAAATAATCAAAAAAGAAAAAAAGTACACAGAAGGTGCCTGTTTTTACTTACTGAGTTGTTTACTTCTGTGTAGGATGTTGAAATAGACATTGAACTGGCTCCAGGAGATCAGACCAGCACTCCCAAAACGAAGGAGCTTTCGGAGAAGGACATTGGCAACCAGCTGCACATGCTGACCAACCGGCATGACAAATTCCTCGACTCCCTTCGGGAAGTGAAGGTGGGTGCAGGTTGTTGGTGACAAACCACTTTCATCCTAAAACCTTCAAACCGATCTGAGGTAGTTTTCTTTTCCTCTCTTTCTATTTCACACTTCTCATTTTTTAGCTGAGTTTTCTTATGTAGACATCTCTTATAATCTGTAATATCTTATGTGCCTATGGTAAAATTTGTTAAGCCTTCACTTCATTGCTAGTTATTACTGTATCTCTTTCCTACAAAATAAAATATCATCCTCCTTCACCATAAGTATATTTTAATGATTCCATTCAGAAACTAGTGATGACAAACACAGGGTATAGGATCAAAAGTGTGCATCAGCATCTTATGATTAAATAATTTCTAAGACAATAATTTAGCTGAAAGCTATGTTTAAATAGCTTCACATCAGCAACGGCTCTATCCAATTAACCTGATTATTCCTGTTACCAAGATGATCAACATCTTCCCCTTTTCCTTTTTGTTCTTTTTTTTATGGTTATAGTAATGAATCAGAGTCTTGATCAACATGAAAATAGGATTAATTTCTTGTTGCAAGTGTATATTGCTAAAGAAAGCATATTTGTGTTGAAAAGACCTTAGTATTAATACTGAAACAACTGTATAACTGAACTGTTTTGCCACAGGATTAATTGTATTTTCCTATTTCTGTACATCTGTCTGTTTCCAGACGGGAGCGTTGCTGAGTGCCTTTGTTCAGTTATGTCATATTTCTACACCTTTGGCAGAGAAGACTTGGATACAGCTATTTTCACGACTTTGGAAAATCTTGTCTGACAGACAGCAACATGTGAGAACCTCTCTCTCCCACTTGCAGATTCCTCTTTGTAAATGACTGCTGTTCCAGGCAAATGTATTTGTGTGGTGACTTCGTTTACTAGCTTTGAGATATTTGCCATTCTCAGACTGTTGAATGCTGTGTATCTGTATCAATACATCTTTTGAAAGAAATGGAGCTTTTCATTTTACAAAGAGAAATGTACTTATTAAATGGTTGTTCCCCGTACTAAAGAGGTTTTAAATCTGATTTCTCTAATTGAAGGATCTGAATAGACAGATAATATTTTGTTTTTTCTTCTAGGCTCTAGCAGGTGAAATAAGCCCTTTCTTGTGCAGCGGAAGCCATCAGGTGCAGCGAGATTGCCAGCCAAGTGCCCTGAACTGCTTTGTGGAAGCAATGTCACAGTGTGTTCCTCCCATTCCCATCAGACCTTGTGTCCTGAAATACTTGGGTAAAACTCACAACCTCTGGTTTCGTTCTACACTGATGCTGGAACATCAAGCCTTTGAAAAAGGACTGAGTCTTCAGATTAAGCCTAAACAGACAACAGAATTTTATGAGCAGGAAAGCATAACTCCTCCTCAACAGGTAGTGTTATATTTATTGAAATACCTTATGAAATAAGAAGAGAAAAGCCTAACACAGACAAGTTCTCCACTAAACCATGCCCCCAGGTGTCACATTTTACATGTATTTTAAGTACCTCCAAGGGCAGCGACTCTAGCTTTGCTCTGGGCAGCCTGTTCCAGTGCTCTACAGCCTTTTCAGTGAAGTCATTTCTCATAATATCAAATCTAAACCTTCCCTGGTGAAACTTGAAGCTGTTTCCTATTGTATTATTGACTTGTTGAAAAATTTTATTTTCTATGATTCGATCTGTTGTGTTAGGGAAGACAGGCAAGAGTCAGTGTACAAGCCTTAGGGATTTTTTTGTCATGCAGTGTTGTTCTCAGTCATGGTTGTTACTAACTTCTTGCCTTGTAGAGTTTTAAAGAGAGTTTTAATAAGTTTTATAAGCACTTCTCTATTTCCATGTCTCTCTCAGCTTGCCTCAGTGTAAAACATGGGGTTTCCTACCTACTATGCTTTATAAAGACAGCTTGACTGTGGAGAAATAAGTGTTCTTTACATTGTAGGAAATCCTGGATTCCCTTGCTGAGCTCTACTCTTTGTTACAAGAGGAGGATATGTGGGCTGGGTTGTGGCAGAAACGCTGCAAATTCCCTGAGACAGCAACAGCCATTGCCTATGAACAGCATGGCTTTTTTGAACAGGTACAGTGTTGATTTTAGAAATTATCTGAGTAGTTCTACTGTCAGGATAAATATACTGTCAGCAGGAAAAACCCCTGAATGTTAATAATTAACTTCAGTCTTCTAAAACGGAAAGTGCCATGGCTTTCCTACTGTCTACAGTAATAGTTTGAGGCCTCATAATGCTGGTGTAAGGTGAAACTTCTGTGCACACCCATCAGATTTTCATGACATTTTTCAAGCTATCAAATAATAGCTATATTTAGGAATGAATTTAACACACTTGACTTTTTTTCAAGTCTGTGAAGATTCTCTTGTCACTTGTTTTTGAAAAGAAAAAGAGTGTTGAGTAATTGTGTATATAGCAGGTGGAAACATGGCATGGTTGAATTTTCTTTAGGCACAAGAAACTTATGAAAAAGCAATGGAGAAGGCTAAAAAAGAGCATGAACGGAGCAATGCTTCCCCTTCCATCTTCCCTGAGTACCAGCTCTGGGAAGACCACTGGATTCGGTAAGACTCGAAAGCTGATGTAGAACAAGTGTTTTACCCTGCAATAGAGGCAAAATACCCTGCTTTTGGTTTAAAGCATTAGTTATGAGAATAAACTTATCTCGGGACTAAGCTCAGATTCAGGGAAAACTTAAGGGAATAAAAAAAGCTATTTGGTATTCCCTTAACAGAGCCTCAGAAGTGATATGCCTGAATTGCTATAAAAATGTAATTTGCTATTGGTGGGAACAGACTGACGCTAAAATTTGTTTTTCCTATTTAAAATGGTTGTTCTGGGAGACACAAAATGCAGCTCTTCCCTGTTCACAGATTTCTGTATTATAACTGATAATAAATAAATAAGTTAAAAAAAAAAAAAAAAAGTCTTCCCATCTGGATAAAACTTCTGCAGTGCTTGCAAAGCTGTTTATAGACAAACAAATATGCAGATAATATTTGTGTTGATGCAAACATTTATTGTCACTTTTATTGAAGGTTTTGTTGTTTGTTTTTTTTTTCAAATTGACACTTCATTTGATTTTCTTAGTTGCTCAAAAGAGTTGAATCAGTGGGAGCCTTTGACAGAATATGGCCAGTCCAAAGGTCACATAAATCCTTACCTAGTGCTGAAGTGTGCGTGGAGGGTCTCAAACTGGATTGCTATGAAGGAGGCTCTGGTGCAGGTGAGTGAGGGCTTTTTGTGCTCATGTTTAGTTATCCTCATCCTGCATTTGGTATCTTCATCCCAGCTGTTCTAAGAATCATCCCATGAGAATAAGCTGGTGGTTATTGTTCTTAAGGCTGCTATAAGCTGTCAGGCTGCATGGACACCTTTAGCTTTTTGGGGCCAATGGCAGACTTCTGTTTGAGTTGCCAGTAGATTGTCTGGAATTTTTTTTAAGCGTTGTATATGGTGTCACTGATCTAAAGAAGATGGAAAACATGAGGGTTTTTTTGTGTTTTATTTTGTTTTTTCTTTGGTTTGGTTTCTTTCCTGTTTTGTTTTAATTTTAAGGAAATATGTTCTCTTTTCGTGGTAAGTAGAGTTGTTCATCTGTGATGAGTTAACATAGAAACATTAACCAGATGTAAAACTGAAATCTAAAAGGTGAGAATGCTGCCCTAAATCACAGGTGGAAAGGAGTTTGCAGATCTTTCTTGCACTGTTGTATACAGTGGGACAATACTGGAATTACTTTGCTAAAGATACCAGAATTTGCAATAAAGGGGTGAAATACATATTTAAAATATAATGTGAAGCCAAATGTCTAAGTAGCAAACTGCACGTGCAACAAAAACTGTCTTATGGGTACTATTTACATTTTAATTAATTTCTTTTTTTCTTATAATACATAGTATTTTGTGTCCTATTTAAGTATGCAACTTCAGAGGCTAAGTATAGAAATATTTGAGAAACCTTTAAAGGCTAAAATAAGAACTATATTGTACAATATATTATAAGCCTTGGGCTTGAAGAGAGTGAAATAGATCATGTCTGACAGCTCCTGGTTTTGGACAATTGCAAGTTTAGTGAAACTGACAACCCTGAGTAAGTGCTGATATGTTTTAGCTGCAGTTGTATTAAATGAGGTATTTTCAGTAATGAGACATTTACTTTATAACTGAAGAGAAGATGCTGCTGAAGCCATAAATGGAGGCTTTGTGACTCTACTCAGGTTCTTGTATAAGTGTCAGCACGTTTGCATAAATATTGGGATCTGAAAGAATAATTGATTCTGTGCTGCTGTACTCACTACTCCAGTGTTATTGATATTCTTTAATGTGGCTGTTTTTTGTCAAGTTCCATGGTTGATTCACAAGAGAGGCCAGAGACAATGGCAAATATCTATCAGTTTTTGTAAATCTTCGTGAAAGATTTTTAATAATCTACCCATTAAAGTTGAGCTATTAAAACAGCAAGTAGCCTTTGATAGGACCCAAGACTCATTTCCATTTGCTCACACTGCCATTGTGTTTAATGATCCAGTAGATAACATAATAAAGAAGGAGATTATTTTCACTGTGTAAGTGTAAGGATGCTACCTGGCACTTTCTCTTTGCTGGCTCAGGCGTAAAAGTCAGTTGAGGATAACAGGAATAACAATTGTAATGGTCACCATACAGTTTATCAACAGGAGGATAATGCAGGGGGATTTCTGTGTTGCACATCAAACCATAAAGGGCTTGATGTAAAGTGGAGGAAAAAGAGGTGAAAAAGTTGTAGATTAAAGGCCTGCAGCATCAGCTGGTGAACACTGGCTCAGTGCAAGTTTGCTGTAAACTGCTCACAGAATTTAGGTGCTGCACTATTCAAGTCTTTGCTGGGTTTAGTTGCCATAGTTCTACTGTTCCAGAATTCTGAGGAAATGGTTTAAAATTATTTTATAAATTATTTTGGCTCTATGGTGTGACATTGCGCCTGTGCTCAGAAGTTACTTTAACATAAATGAGAAGCTTGGTTATGGTTACTTGAAAAAATATTAGCTGTTTATTTTCGTAAACTTAGCAATGCCCTAGAGAAGACAGGGAGTATAATGCTGCATGATTTGGGACAGGTAGGGACAGGATCCTTTAAGGTGAGAAGTTTTTCTGGAGCCCCTGAGGCATTTCAGACATAGTGTGTGTTATCTGCTGAGAAGCATCTTCTGGCTTTGTGCAGGGTGAATTGTTTGCTGCTCCTATGGCAGGTCTGCTATGGGTTGGCTCAACTCTTTGAGCTGCATTACAGTTTTCAGTGTAAAAATACCCCAGCAGCAGTTTGGGCACGGGCACTTCTACTCTTGTGCTGAATTGGCCATTTATGTGCTAGCCTGCCCTTGCCAGTAACTTTAGGAGAGATGAAACTCTAATGACATAAACATTAATACTTCAATCCGATGTCTTTGAAAAATGAGATTATTTTGAAAACATCAAAGCTGTTTGTTTTAGAAGGCTTAAAAAAAAATAGCTGTTTGAGGAGGATCTTTACTGGATGTTTTTCCTATTCCATGCCCAGGTGGAACTGAGTTGTCCAAAAGAGATGGCCTGGAAGGTGAACATGTACAGGGGGTACCTGGCCATCTGCCACCCCGAGGAGCAGCAGCTGAACTTCATCGAGCGCCTGGTGGAGATGGCGAGCAGCCTGGCCATCCGCGAGTGGCGGCGCCTGCCCCACGTCGTGTCCCATGTCCATACCCCCCTGCTCCAGGTAACAACAAAGAGTTCTTATTTCCAGCTGCCCTCCAGTAGCAGGTCTCAGGGCTCTTAGCAGCTGCAAGTGTAAAATATTTTATTGTATGTAGTGCATGTAAAAAATATCGAAGCCCTGTTGTTTTCTCTTGGATTTAATCATGTAAATAATTAATTTTGCAACTGTAAGAGAAGAATTTTTGAGAGTAGATGTTTTATTGACAAGTATAATCAAACATAAGTAGGTGCCTAAATCCATCTATAAAAAATTTGATTTGGCCTTGAGTTACTTTCAGAAGATTCTTGGAAATGAACCTTGTCTCTATCTGTGTGGTACAGCTGGAGCCAGTGTGGAAGTGGGGCTGGGACAGGATCTTGCTGGGCTTGGCAGTGTGGGATTTAGGCAAAACATGCCATTCAATTGGCATTTAAGCTTTGTCCGTGTTTAGATACTCTATAAATATATACCTGACAAAGCTCTTGTTCCTGTGGAGGGAAATGTTCATCTCCAGGGAAGAAATTGTGAAATATCTCAGTTTTCGTAACAGGGATCATTTCTGGATGGGCCATTGCTCAGAGATCTGTGACTGAACCCTGCCTGTGGAAGTGCAGAGGACTTTGCTTTGAGTTCTCTTTGATACAGAGGCTTCTATGATTCTGTTTAAGATCAATAGTTTCACTCTGTGTGTGTGATTCATAACCAATCTACACAATATAAAAGGGACCTTTATAAAATGATTGCTGCTATGGGTAGAGCTCACACAACAGTGCATATCTTTGAATTTTTATAATATAAATTGTTGCATCAGATAAAGTGAATGAATATGGAAGTTTTTGCCATATTCAGAAGAAGTTACCAAGTAAATAGATGCAACTTGTGAGCTCGCACAATACCATTAGATGGCTTCTCAATTAATTCCTTCCTACTAAGTTTTCACCCGTATTTCAAATTGCCCTCCCCCCCGCCCAAGAATGGCAGCATCTGCAGCAAGAAAAGATTAATATTGCTAAGTAAAGTATTTAAGTGTTTTCAGATGTCAATTAAAACAAGCTTTTAAAACAATCTAATATGTATATATCCCTCGTGAAGAAATGATAAATTAGTCAGTGACTGACAGAGGTACAAATGCAGCCTTGAATTTGCACTGCAGTAATTACTTTTTTTTTAATATCAGATAGTATGTGATTAAATACCCATGAGAAAATTAAATTTATGTGATGAATGGGTGTAGGATGAAGGTTAAGCTATTGTGAGAACTGATACTGAGATGATTGTAGGAAAATATTACTTTAATTTATTTTGTTTCAAGATACTCTATAAATTTGGACTGCCTTTTTTTTTTTTTTTTCTCAAATAGTTATCTCATTTGGTTGATTAACAATGAATACAACTGTTATCTGCCAAGTGGTAGCTTAGAGAATACTACACTGGCTTTATTGTACTACAGGTAATTAAATTCCATTAAAGTTTGTGGGGCTTTTCTTCAAGTGGTTGAAGTTTTAACAAACAGCCTACTGCCTTTACTGGGTTCGAGACTGCTGCCATCTTCTGTTTGTTCCTTATTTATATTGTTTGTTTTCTAGGCAGCACAGCAAATAATTGAACTTCAGGAAGCAGCCCAAATAAATGCAGGATTGCAACCAACTAATCTGGGGAGGAACAACAGCTTGCATGATATGAAGACAGTTGTCAAGACTTGGAGGAACAGGTTACCTATAGTGTCAGATGATTTATCCCACTGGAGCAGCATTTTCATGTGGAGACAGCATCATTACCAGGGTAAGTCTGCTTGGTCCAGCATTCATGATAGAATTTTCCAGAGAACACACTGATTGAAGTAAGTTCTTTTTGGCTTGATTTTGACAAGTTATAGATTTTATTCAATTTCCATTTAAGGGTTTATCACAAATCATCCCTTTCATGTGTGTGGCTGTGTAAGGTGCTGCTCTCTGTATAATGCCATCTACAAGGACAAATGTTTCCTGTTGCCTTTCCAGCCATTGTGACTGCCTATGAGAACAGTTCCCAGCATGATCCCAGCTCCAACAATGCCATGCTGGGGGTTCATGCCTCTGCCTCGGCCATTATCCAGTACGGGAAGATCGCTCGGAAACAAGGGCTGGTCAACGTGGCCCTGGACATCCTGAGCCGTATCCACACCATCCCCACCGTGCCCATCGTGGACTGCTTCCAAAAGATCCGGCAGCAGGTCAAGTGCTACCTGCAGCTGGCTGGAGTCATGGGCAAAAATGAGTGCATGCAGGTAGGGCAGCTTTATTCCTGAAGCTGTTGTTGGAACTCATGGGATTACAGGGGCTATCAGAGGTATTGATCTAAACAATCCTGTGTCCAGAACAGGGACTGAATTGCCTCGGCCACCTTATACACTGCAGGGAGTGTTGCTTTGAGTAATGCTGTTTGTCCAAAGCAGTTAGTGTCCTCTGTGAACTGGGTACTGTGAATATATTAAAAATTAGCTGACCCAGAAGTAAAGAGGGGGAGTATGTTTTTTGAAATCTTACAAGATCGATAAATGGAAAGGACTTTGAAAATTCCATTATTTGTAATGGAAAAAACAACACTGCTGCAAGACTAAGTGAAGCTTTGAGTGTCATGACTCATGAGGTGGATGCTGTCAAACTGAAGTAAAATTGTGTGTGTTGAAAAGGAAAAAATGTGATTTTAGGCAAAACTTATTGGTATGTGGTTGACCAGCAAATGACCCTTAAAATATAACAATATAAATAATATTATAACATAAACAAGGTGGAAAAATAACCTGCTAAATGTTGTCTGTAATATTTAGTTGGCATAGGCCAGTGGAAACTTAAAATTGTCAGTCTGTATTTTTTAAAATAGGAAAAAAAAAATCATGCTATTTAAATTTCAAGAGAAGATTTTGGCTGTTGTTTTATGGCACTTTCATTTAACAAAGCCTTCCCTTTTAAAAGACTTTTCTCACTAAGACTTATTTAACAGGGTCTTGAGGTTATTGAATCAACCAATCTGAAGTACTTCACCAAGGAGATGACTGCAGAGTTTTATGCATTAAAGGGAATGTTCTTGGCACAAATTAACAAGTGAGTATGCTGGCTACAAGAGGCACTAGCACACATCTGAAAAAAATGCACCTGAAATATTCAACACAGTATTTGAGCAGAAAGGCTGTTTCATATCTATATACCAGCCTAAAATTTCTCACTACTGTGTAAGAAAGTTAAAAGTATCTGTGAGAGTTCCTTTGCAGTTTGAAGATGTAGTGATTGGTCCTATATTGAAGCCTTGTAGGACAGAAATAGTAATGGTTTTGCTTTGCACTGAAAGACATTTTGCTGTATTGAAGAAGATGTCTCTTTAATTCAATAAATAAATATCTCATCAGTCAGATTTTGTTTGGTGAGGCCAAAAAGACCCCCTCAGATTTCAAGAGCTCTTAGTGGGCATGGGATTCAATGTCAATTTTGCTATGTGTTACATATGGGTGGAATAATTCCTTTACCTCTGCGTTGTGGCCACTTACGGAGTGAAATCCATCAGGTCTTAAGCTGTACACTGCAACCTCACATAGCAATTCAAGTCAGGAAATGATGAATATCTTCTTCTGTGGATACAAGAGAGAATTTTAAATAGGCAGAATGCAATTACTTTGATGGAAAGTACAGTGGGTTTCTATATGGTCACAGGCTTAATTTTAGTTGAGGTGTAAAGAAAAGAAAGTGTGCCTCCCTCATATTTTTTAAATCGTTTTAAATTCTTGCAGAGAATTGTCTCTGTTTGTTCCGTCAGGATAAAATGGATAAAGGTTTCTGTTTAAAAACATGGTTCTGATGTACTTACAGTTTCTTAATCTTGCCAAAAAAACACACAAGCATTTTTTAGGACTGCAGTTGAGGTCAGGAATTTAGGAAGGTTTCAGTCAGTGGCAGTGTTGAACCTGAAAATGGGACTGCTGATTGATTACCTGTGTGTCAACGAAACTGAAGTTAAAGGTCACCTCTGCTCCTGCATCCTCCTGTGCTGCCCATTGGCTGGGCAAGGTGATAGAAACCATTTAAAAAAAATCACCTCAGGTGTCAAGAGTGATGGATTGTAGAGTGGGAGAAAGGAAAATGGACAGAGAAGTCCCTCTTTTATAAAGGAGCAGTAGTGGTACAAAGTCATCCATCAGGCTGCTGCTGGGCTGGATCACTTCAAACCTTCACCCAGGGTGCAGGAAGCTGCTGAAAGCAAGGACATTAATGTAGCACAGAAACTAACACATGACAGACAAAGCTGTTTTCCATTTTAGAGTTATGCCTCAGTAGCTTGTCCTTTTAATTTAGTGTTAGAATCTTCCAAGCAAATGTTATGTTAAAAATACATTACAGGTAATTTAAAAAAAAATATTCAAACAAGCATCATGTTACTTTTGTATGGTTTATTTCAATGCTAACTCTGCAAGGGAGAAGTGAAGCTCTTTCTGTTAAGAAGGAGTCTTGAAATTCTTTAAGTTTCTTCATTTTGGTAATGCTTATGTGAGTTTTCTCATCCTTTGTTTTTATGCCTAAGAAGTAACATAGATTCAAGGGCTGTATATATATTGGGATGAATCATGCCAAATTTTGGACCTGTGACACTTGAGGAAACATGGAGAAAACCTCAGAAGTTACAAACAAGTAATCTTTTGGTTATCCAGAACTGTGTTATTAACCTTCAAATTCCTTCACTTTTCCTGTTGGAAAAAGAAACTTTTACAGGTGTGGGGATGAGGAACTGACTGTTTCCAGAAAATGTAGATTGTAAAATTTTTCATGTCTTCTCTAGAAAAGGAGTTCAGTAAGATGCAGTCCTCTAAAAGATAACTTAAATAATATCTTCCCAATGTTGCTTTACTCCTGTATTTTGCTGAATGGAGCAGCGTGTTTAAATTATTTTTCTTCCACTCCTCTTGTGTTAGCATTCTCTCTTCTTTCTCCCAGTTTCACTGCTTGAGTTTCCACTGCAGTGCACTGGAAAGCAATGACAAAATGGTTGTAAGGGAACCATTACTGGAGAACTTGATGCAAAAATATCACTGAGTATTAAGAAACTAGTTGCTTGCCCTATCAGAAATCTGACTTACACTAGCAAACAGTTACTAAATTATATGAAACTCATATTCCTACTTCTCACCATGCAGATCTGAAGAAGCAAACAAAGCTTTTTCTGCAGCTGTGCAAATGCACGACGTGCTGGTGAAAGCGTGGGCCATGTGGGGGGATTACCTGGAAAATATCTTTGTGAAGGAGAGGCAGCTTCACCTGGGGGTGTCTGCCATCACCTGCTACCTGCATGCCTGTCGCCATCAGAACGAGAGCAAATCCAGGAAATACTTAGCAAAGGTAAGGTCTAGGTGGTTAAAAAAGAATCAGAGCTCCATCCCCTCAGGGAGGGCTGGGATGATGTTCAGTGCTCAGGTTTTTGCAATTAGAGAAAGGGTTATTGAGGGAGAGCTTTAATTTAGATGGAAGGGCTGTGTGTGGTTGCTCATAACTCATCTTGGGTTTTTTTTCCTTCAGTGGGATGTCTGGGGTTTCCTTTAGATGTGGAACCTTTCTATAGGAGTGAGAGGACAAATCACATCCAGCATTTCTACTACATAGTGTGGTGAAATACTTGTAATAAGGCATTCTTTGGGTCCTTTAAGAAGTAATGTAATTTGAGGTCTGTTTACCATTACTATGGATAAATAATATTGATGTTTACCTAAGTATTGCATTTTATTCCAGATAAGCCTTTTCTGTACAGTTTTACTCTGAAATTCAGCAAAATTTTGGCCAAAAAAAGCTATTTGTGTTATATGTTTCTCAGTTTGAGGATATTTAATCTCTCTCATGAAGAAAATTAAAAAATTGTACCAGACTAGGGAAGACAATCTGTTTTGACCATGAAACAAGCACAGTAAATATTGTTTGAGATTAAAGGTGGTCTCAATAGCACTCTGAAGTTTATTATTCTCCCTGTCTGGTTGCATAATAATTAATGACTTTTAGTCAATGCTTAATATATTTACATTTAAAATAAACTAGGGGTGGACAATTAAAATAATTAGGAAAATCCAAAGAAGTAATCAAGTTCTTGCATCAAGGTTCATTTATCTGAGTTGCATATTTTAGGTTCTATAAAATTGCCTAAATTTATATTCCCATCTCCAGGTAAAAACCCAAAGAATTCCTGGAATGCAGTCATATTATTTTGCTCTTTTCTGTCTTGTTTCATAGCAAGGAGTACCCTTACGTTTCTTTTTCACATCCTTTAAATATTATTTCTGGGGGGAAAAAATAGTATTGGCCAGGCATAATGAATGTTAGTTCTTTTCTCTGAGGCAGCTGTAACAATTTCAAGGACTCCACAGTCATATTAATAAAATATCTCTGCTTTTGTGCATCATAATGATTGATGTGCCTTAAATTTAAGTACTGAAAGATACTCTTGAAATTCTCACCTAGGTTCTTTGGCTGCTGAGTTTTGATGATGATAAGAACACCTTGGCAGATGCAGTGGACAAGTATTGTATTGGTGTCCCTCCCATCCAGTGGCTGGCCTGGATCCCACAGCTGCTGACGTGCCTGGTTGGCTCGGAAGGCAAACTGCTCCTCAACCTCATCAGTCAGGTACAGAAGATAATCTCTAATTCTTTATTGCCTGCAATTTTTGTTGGCAAGATGAGACACAAATATTCTTCAAAGCAAATTATAAAAATGCCAGGCTTTACAAATGGTATTCTTTGCAGCTGTTGATGCATTAAAAAATAGTATTTTTTGCCTTGAAGCAGGATATTTTAAATTTAAAAGTGAGTTTTACTTACTGAGATTAAACCCAGTGAAATTGTATCCCTATTTGCATGAGGCATTATAGTTCTCCCTCTGGAATTCTATTTAATGTATTTTTGTGAATGAGGTAGAACACATAAAATACATATTTTAAAGTGCTTGTAACGTAGTAGTAAAGAATGGTTGGATTTAGTAGCTAAAGGGCATACTCTGTCTGGAAGTGTTTTGGTGTTTGTTCATTCAGGTGAATGTTAAACAGATGTGAAGTCCCGTTAATGCCCAGATGGCCACGGGAAGTTCTCACAATACCTGAATTCCAGGCTTGTACTGCTCCACTGTTTCCTGGAAACTGGCACAGGGCAACTGTTGTGCTGAATTCCTCACAGAAATCCTTTCCCTCCCCTCTTGGATTTTCAGTTATGGACTTACTGACCATGCAGGTCCCTTGCAGTTCAGGGTATTCTGTGATCCTGTGAGATTGAGCTCCTTTTATACTGGCCCCTGTCTGTGCTCTTTCAGACCTCTGAGAATGTGTGTTTTTGTAGCTAGAGAATGTGTCCATTTGTGTTGGCATGGGTGTACACAACTCTAGTTAAAGTATGTGTGTGCAGATGTACTCATGTTTCCTTCCCTCTCTCTTCATAAAATTAAAATGTAACTTTGAAGAGACCATGCTCCCAAGCAGCTTAAGACGCCAAAGTAGGTAAGGCAAACTTTGATGGATATGGCTTGGTATTGTCTGGCAACACCAGTGTGCTCTACTGTCTTCTGACAGAAGAAAACTCATTTCAAGACATTGTAGACACTTTTTTATTTGTTGAGATCTGTATAGAATTTGTAGAAGTGAGTGTTTGCTCAGAAGTCGTACACTAGTTGGGGCTTAGATTTGTAAATATCACAGATACTCCTGTTTGTCTTGCCTTTAAGATTCAGGTACATAGAAAAAATATGAAATAAAAAAGGTACATAGAAAAAATATGAAATAAAAAAATACCATATTTTCTGTGTTACCGTTTTAAAACTCCTCAATTCTCTTCAAATAACTTTTGAGTTACAGCATGAAGCATGTGTGTGTTAGGTTAGTGATCTGTCATAAATATCAGATTACTGAATACTTCAATCCAATTGCAACATTACCTCCGCTTACCATATCCATTTGGGTGGAGAAGGGATCTATGATTAAGTAAAATTGTGTCTGAAGAAGCCTCAAATGATGTCTTAAGATGTGCTCTATTGCAGGTAGTAGATACATGGTTTCTTTCCTTTAATAGCTACTGAGATTTACAGGTTTAAATGGGATGCTGAATGTCAACATCTCTTTAGGTTTTTTTTTTTTAAATGGAAACCATAAAATCCTGTTTTTATTTTTGGGAGCAGTTGGTATCCCCTTACATTAAGTGCCACAATTAGGTGGAGTAAAGTTACTCTCTAATGGGCTTTCTTATCAAGTATCCTGGGGCTTGCTGGGAATTGTGGCCTAATTTAAAGACTAACTGCTGTCATTATGTCTGTTTTTCTTCCCTTATGCACATGAGTAAGATCTTTGAGCTGGCCCAGCTGGGGCTCTGACATTATGCTGCTTTCAGGTTTATTAGGCAATATGATCTGGAAGCCCTAATTAGGTAATGTCTTAACAGTGTGTGCAGGGAGCTACCAGTTCATCCTCTTTGGGTTTCTGTTACTGAAAGAATCTTTAATTTCCATAAGCTGTTATTTAACACAAAGAGCTGATTATTCCTGAATTGAACTCATTTACCAGAGAATCTGTCCGTGTTGATGTGATCTGTAGTCAGTATTTTTTAACTGAGAAATGTGTATCTCCAACTAGGTGGGAAGAGTCTATCCCCAGGCTGTTTATTTCCCTATCAGGACCCTCTATTTGACCTTGAAGATAGAACAGCGAGAGCGCTACAAGAGCGGTGAGTTGGGTCCTCATAGAATTGTTTGAGCTCTAACTTAATTGTTGAGTTTTGCTGGATTTTACAGAGAAAACGGATTCTCTAGAAAACATACCCAACTTAGCAAGGCCAAGGAAGAAAACTCTTGATAAGCTTTGCTTGCATTTGATTTGTTTCTGTGAAGTTAAACCTGCAGATGGCTTGAGCTGTCTTGAATTTTCTTGTATAAAATACCAAGAAGTGTTTCATCACTTTCCTTTTCATATCACCTTAATCATTGAAAATCACATGTTCTTTACTGGATGTTTATCTTGATAAAATTATGGAGAAGTAGAAAATCTTTGTTTATAAATACAGGAGAAGGTCACAGTTTTCTAAGATTTTCTAGACTAATTTTCATTGGGAGCATGAACCATGTGACATTTGGTTTGTTTTCAAAGGAGCCACACTTGTAGAAATAATAACTCCATAGTAACTTCTTATGGTGAATTTTCAAGTAAAATGAGCATCTCAGTTTATGCCGGATAAAAGCAATGTTGGCTTTGAGAAATGTTTGAGGTGGAGAAAGCATTCAGCAACTTGCACAACTCTTTTCCCAAGAACAAATCACATCTCGAGTAGTTATGACAAATGGTTACACAGAATTTAGTTCTTTTGTCCCATATAATTTCCTGGGAATCCTGAGAGAGCTACTTGAAGAACTCTCATTTCAGTTCTGTGTTCTTTGTAACAAAGTACATTGTTTATTTAATTGCCCTTTCCATTTGGGAATTAGTTCACTGAATTTCTGTATAAAATTTGAAAGGGCACTAATTAAATAATGTTTTATTTTTGTTTGGGGACACTTTTGAAGAAGGAGATGCCCACATACCCTTAATAATTTATTCTTTTCCAGCAACAGTAAAATATTTCCCTCTAGGTTCTGCCAAAAGACACTGCTGGGTGGATGAGTTGTATGAGTTAGTGGGGGACATCTGATAAAGCAAAACTGCTTAACCACTGTCTGATGGAGCTGTCATGCTAGAGATGTTTTGTGCTAAAAGATGCAGACTATGACAGTTTGTCTGTTGTTAGCATCAACATTCTTCAGTTACATGTGAAATGTCTCCCCAAAAGGGAAGGGAAAAACTGCCCATAATTCAAATAATTTGATCCTATATGAAACAATATCTCTTACTTCAAGAGCATAGGTTGGTAATGTAGAAGCTATGCCTTCTATGTAGTTTTGAGGAGTGTTTATTTTGCTTTAATGTTGGGAGGTCTGTACCACTAAATAGCATTTGGTGCAGAGTTTCCTCTCTAAAAACACCCAATTTTCTTTCTATACAAATTCATTCTGAAACTCAGTAAGGAATACATAATTAATACTCAATGTAAATTCTAAGCCAATTTTTGGAACAATTTATTTTATTTCAAACAGATACATATCAAGTTCATGAAAGGTAATTCTTATTTCCTTTTTAATGTTCACTTTCCAGATTCAGGGCAACAGCAGCCAAGTTCAGTTGGAAATCAGTCCCACTCTGCCTCAGACCCCGGGCCCATCAGAGCCACTGCCCCAATGTGGAGATGCAGCAGGATCATGCACATGCAGCGGGAATTGCATCCAACACTCCTGTCCTCTCTGGAAGGCATTGTGGATCAGATGGTCTGGTTCAGAGAGAATTGGCATGAAGAGGTATTTGGCTTCTATACACCTTCAATGCATGGATCATCTAAGGGAAAGTTAACTGCAAAATATTTATCCAGAATTAATTTTAAACTTTTGTTTGGATTAACAAACTGGTGTTTGTAGAACTGACTGTTCCGCTTGGCGTTTAAGGATCTTGGTAATTTCTGGAAGAGCAGGGGTTTTGCAGAGCTGTTAATGCAATGGATGCCTCTAGGATTTAAGTTGTTGCTCATACTAACTGAAAGTGTAAATTCTTACACTAAGCTTCAGAGATACCAGTTTCCCTCTTGAGCTGGTGGTCTGTAACAGGTGGTGATTATTACCTGAAATTTGCATTGCAACAGAGAGCAGATGGACCTGCCACTCTGCTGTTACTTGCCTCTCAGAGTGTTGGACTAGTGCAGTGTTTATTTGAAGGTTTCTTCACGTCATATTTTTTCATCTATCTCAAAATATGAAATCTAAAAGTTGCCTGCTGTTGAAAGAGTAAGTTATTCTTTGTGAAGCAGCATTTCCCCTGCTCAGTTTGTTTGTTTGAGATTCTAATGAATCTCAATTTCTAATGAAATTCAGTACTGTCACTCTGATTGACCCTCTGATGCAATGTAAGAGTAGACTTTTAAGCAGATGTTTCTGAGAGCATGATTTTACTGTATAAAATGCAGTGTGGGAATGAATACTTGGTTTCAACTCAAATGGACTATCTTCCTGACTATGTTGCTTTTTCTGGTTTTTATTCTTAGGTTCTCAGACAACTGCAGCAGGGCTTGGCAAAGTGCTACTCTGTTGCCTTTGAGAAAAGCGGAGCTGTTTCAGATGCTAAAATCACTCCTCATACACTGAATTTTGTCAAGAAGTTAGTCAGCACCTTTGGAGTAGGTCTTGAGAATGTCTCCAATGTGTCCACCATGTTTTCTAGTGCAGCCTCAGAGTCACTAGCTAGGAGAGCACAGGCAACAGCTCAGGACCCCGTGTTCCAGAAGTTAAAAGGCCAATTTACAACAGGTAAATGTTTAAATTTTTTTTAAGTGTTGCTTTTAATCTCAAGAAAATTCCCCCCAACAGCTCAACTGTGAGGGCATTCTGCTTTTTTATTCCAATCTTTCCTGAGTGAAAATGCAGAAAATGGCACCTTTCTGTCATTCAGCAAACCTGAAATGGTTTTATTCCTGTCTTTTGTGCAGTAATAAATGTAATTCAAGTGGAAAACAGACATCAACCTAGAGAATAAATATATTTTTTTATTAATTGAAAACTGTGGTTTGATCACAAATGTGTTTAAAGATAAATTAAATTACTTCAGTACAACATTTTTGCAATTTGCACAGAGCTGCCGGCTGTATGTGAGGGACAATAATGATTTCTATCTCTTTATGATGCCAGAATTTAATGAAATTTTCATCCCAGAACTCCAAACTGATGTTTTTATGTGAAGTCTTTCAAAACAGCCGACTTCCGATGAGTAAGATTACTTTAGTGTTTTGGATAACTAGATTATAAAAATTCTATTACCCAAATTTCCATCGCTGGAATATTGAATCAATAACTTTAATCAGATCTAATAAAAAAAAGTACTTAAGTGAAGTAGCTTTTTTGCTTCGTTCATTTTCTCTTAACCAGTGCTTACATATTTGAGTGTCTGATCCTGATTTAAAATTCTAAGAAAACCTTGTTTACAAGCTTGATTTGTTTGGTGAAACTTGTTAAGGCCACGCAGCTCATATATGACAGAACGTGACACCGATTGGCAGCGTTTTGGGTTGCCAGAATTTTTGAGTTTTGCATAAATTCCCCGACTTTTCTTTAACCATATGTGAGAGTATTTGACAAGTAGACTTGGGGAGTTTTTTCAAGCGTTTTGCTGATTATATTGTGAGGATAAGGGAACTGATGGGAATCCTGTGGAAGTAAGTGAGTTGTAGAAGTGACCTACATACCTCGTGCACGCCATGCATTACTTGGTGTCGTTTCTGAGGCACAGCAGTTGCATGACAGCAGATAATGAAAGTCCTGAACCATATGATTAAATTTTTACTGCATGAAGTGTACTAGGGAGGGAAATGGAAGTAGAAACAGTTTGTGTGTCTTTAATGGGAGCGTACAGGGGCAAAAAGTCATTGGTTAATGATTAATGGGATGAAATTTCACCAGTCCAAGTGCTGGATTCTGCACCTGGAACAGAGGAATAATGGCAGGTGCAGGTGTAAACGGGGAGAGGAGAGGCTGGAGAGCAGCCCTGGATCAGGGATTTGGAAATGATTGTTGTAGATCCCTTCCAGTTGAAATGCTTTACATTAAATACAAATTTGGACTTGATTTTAATTTTTAATAATAGTTTATAGTCTTAACATTGTAACAGTAGTATAGCCACTTACTTACTGCTGTAAGTGTTTTTAATATGCTCAGTTTTGTTTGGATTTGAGATATTTTTGGTCTGTCACAGGAGCTTCTACCTCCTTTCCTGTGAGCACCTGAGAGCTCTGGGGTTTCCAAGGTGTAAAGGAAAAGTAAATACAATTTATAGATACAAAGTAAATATGCCAGACTAAAGTCTGCTATATCTAAAGTAATATTTCAAAACATTTCCAGAGAAACATTTTCCAAAGTTTAATTACAATTCAGTTACAACTTTTAGTTAAGAAGTGGAGAGGATTTCCAGTATTTTTTATGCTGTTTTTTATTTTTTTTTTTTGTGCATATCTTTATGATATACAAATGGCTGTTACTGTTTTCAGATTTTCTCTCTTAATTAAAGAATTATATGGAAGAACATATAAACCAAAGGATGACATAGGCCTGGTCATAAAAATCATGTAAAGTCATCAAATGCAAAGTGTTTCTTATTAAAGTTCAGTTAAATAACAGTAATTACTTTTTTGGTGAAGATTTCATGTTTTATTTTTCAAATACGATGAAATATGAACGTCTGCAGCATACACATAATTATTTTGCTTAGTGCTGGGTTAGATTTTGTTTTAATCTATTACATTCAGAGTTTAAATTTCCAAATTAAATGTGGGAAAACAGAGGAAATTAAACCAATCAGCATACTTAATAATTTCTGTAATTTAATTTGTTATGCAGAAAAGGAAAATAAGTTTTTTATTGATTTTGCAATAACAGTAAAAGGTATGTAAATAACTGAATAGGATTGTAATTACTGTACTGAAGATTGCAAGGGCTGTTCTAACATTACAAGGAATCCGTTGTAGAATGTGCCTGATGTGTCCTTCTGTCACACCACAATGCTTATGTTTGTTTTTGCTGTTCTCAGTACCAGTTGCATTTGGATGATGGACAGATAATTACAGTGGTTGCCTTTCATTTCAAAAGTATTCAGGCTAAGGAGCTGTCTTGGAGTAAACTTTTTGTCAATTATTCCCAGATTAATGTTGACGGCTATGGTTTATAGACACTTATATCAGGGTTTGGCTGCATAAGCATTTCCATCAGCATCAGAGTTGTATTTTGATTCCTGCTTGGAGGCACTGGAGACTCTCACACCATTGCCTATATTATAAATTCTTTGTCTGCAGCAGCCTGGACTGTTGGAGCTGTGATAGGTCATCTTTATCCATCCTAATGTTATATTATAAAAACAAATTTCACTTTGAATTTTTTTTCTCGAACTTCAAATGCATAGTTCTTTGACCATCTGTTCTTTGTTCTTTCCTTTTCTGCTAAACCTTTTGACATCAAAGAATAGAAAATGCTGAAAAATGCTCCCTTTGAGAGCTCTCAGCAGTGAAAGCAGCAGAAAAGCTGCCTCAATTGTCCTTTTGTGGGCAGATGATAGTTTAGAGTTTGAATCAGCTTCTTTCTGCAGCCATCTCTCCACTCTAGCTGAATACCAATGTAGAGTTCCAAAATACACCCTTGAAGGGCACGGTAATTTCCTTGAGACTTTGTCACCCAGCACAATGAATGCTTCACTGTGCGTGGTAGCTCTGTAGTCAGGAGGAAGCTCTTGAAACCCAAGTGTGGCTCTGAACTGTTAGGAGAGGGCAGGGGAAAGAGCTCTGCTCATTTTCAGCTTTTTAAAGGATTTTTTTTCCATTTTGCTCTAGAATGAAGATGGCATACTTTGGTAGCTCTTTCTTTGCTTCTCTTGTAATTTTTAGGTAACAGGATGTTATCCAGGAAATCCAGATAGAGATAATATTTGACCTTGGTGTCTGGTCTACACAGTCTTGGTTTTCTGGAGCTGAGTGATAAACCAGAAGTCCTGCTCCATATTTCTGCTCTCCTCTCACTGAGATTTTTCATCTTTACTGTTTTTTTTCCAAAAGTTCTTGTGAGATTATATAAATGTTTGAATAATAACTTCAAAAGCAAGACAATTTTGGAGAACACTTGGATCTTCTTCAGGGTCATGGACATGAAGAATTGTCCTGCTCTGTCCAGCTAAGCTTACAACTCAGCCCTCAGGGACACCTTACATGATTGGCTTTTTAGCTGGAAATTCTTGAGGTGTGAACCTTTAATGGAATCAGGCTTTTCCTGTGGTCAGAATAATTTTAAATATCTTCAAATGAACTATTGTTTCTTCTAAAAGCATTAATAGCCTGTTGGCTTTGATTGATCAGAGCTATTTTCTTCCAGTGTAGCAGAAGGTTTTTTTATGGAGTCTTAGTTTGGAGGTTTTCTCTGTTTTCTTAATGCCATGTTAATGTTGTGTGGGTCAAGGGGACTGCAGGGGACAGAGGGTTTGGTGCTCTAATTTTGCTACCTTGAGTATGTTTTTTGGTATTTCTTCCTGAGGAGTGAAGGCACAACCTTCAATCCAAGTGTATTTAGAGCTGTCAGGATTTTTTTAGGTCTGTCTCACTGGGAAGAAAATTGTGCCCCATTTCTCCTTCCATTCAGAGTGGCAAGAAACTTCAGCAGCATTGAGAAGAGAGAGCAAACTGCTTCCACTGCAGTCTGTGCCATGGCCCTCAGTGAAAATCTCCATTAAGGATGAGGGGGAAAACTTCCCATCCTCTTTAGAACTAGGTGGTGCAAGTAGTGAGGTACTTCAGACCAGTGTTAGCTTGAGAAAGGTGTTTTCCAGTACAAAGTACTGGAAAAACAGATATTTTTTTTGACATGAAACCACTGTTTATATAGATTAAGATGTCTGCAAAGCGAGAGACTTTGTACACAAATAATGTTTGGTCATGTATTTCCCTTTCTTCCAGCTGAAATGATTTTTCTTCTCAGATGGGCTCTCTGTGGCACGAGCAGAAAGACTAATTGAACTCTCTGTTTTTCCCATCTGCCACTGGGAAACAAAAGAACAACAAAAATCCTAAAATAGGCATTCAACAAACTAGAGCTGCTCTTGTGGTGAACTGAGTGACATTTTTTGTAAGGAAAATATATTGATGCGTGTTTTTACCTCTTGGCTGAGTCACATTAGCACAAAAACTAGTTGCAGTTTGAGGGTACTTTCCTGCACTTCAGAGATTCGGGAGATAAATGATGCAATAATTTTGTCACTTTGATGAAATGATTTACTCCCACTGCTCACTAGAGGGTAGGCTTGGGATTTTAATAAGAGTGTTTTACAGTGATATTGCAATAGATGCACTGCCCACAGCAGGCAGAAAAAGAAAAGGGAATATTACATCCATAAATATGAAAGTGTATTTTTCATTAAAGACTTTTTTTTTACAGAAGTGGAAAGGCTTTTGTATGAGTTGGCTTTTTTGCTCTGTTCTAGGCTGGCAGACTTAGACCTTTCACTGAAAGCTTTTAGCATATCAGTTTCTTGTGGACACACAGTGAAATATGTTGTGTTATATGTTCTGAGATATTTATTAAAGTTACAAAACAGCAAAATTAATAGAATCCTAAGATGCATTGTTTTCTTTGGCATTAGAATCCTGTATTAAAGAAAAGAACTTAGAAGAGTATATGTGTAGAATAACAGGAACTCTGGTGGCTAAATGAATGTTTTAAGTTGTTTGTAGGAGCAAGTCTTTTGAACAATCAGAGTTTTGAGTGGTTTAATTGTGGTTGAAAAAAACTTTTATATGCAGTAATTGCTGTGTGCACATAATTCACTCTTGGCACACTTGCAGGCAGATGCTTGTAGCATATTTATGTGGTCAAATTTTCTGAGCAGCACTCATATTTGTTTGGGTTTTGATATTTTTGTCAACTTAGGAAAATATTTAGTATACGTAACATACTGAAATGAAGGTTCTGCAGGAAGATTTAAATTAATTTTTAAGACTTCTTTTTCTGTTGTATTGAATAATACTGGAAATTCTGTTCTGCTCTAGCTGTAAATCTCAGAAATAGTGAATTGTCATTCTTTGGTTTTTTTCAGTTGCTTTTTCACTTGAGACATGTTGAACTTAAAATGACATCTAGGGAGTGGAGATGAGTTTAAAAATTCAAGTCTGTTGGTTAACTTGCTCAGTTTCGGCTGCCATAACTAATGAGGTTTACAGAGAGTAGTTTGTCTTCTTATCCAAATGTGTTTAATGTTTCATTGTTGTGGCACTGATGTGCTGAGCCATTATTCCATATATGTGGTTTATTCATTTCCCTCTTTTGGGAAATTCAAAGACATTTATTTATTTATTATTTGCTTTGTCTGAAACTGTAATGAGAGCAATATTGGGAAGATGGTGTTGGTGTGGCCCAAAAATGCTCAGTATTGCAGTGATTTCTGTTACAGAAGTACTTGTATAGTGTACTGAAGTCCATGTATTGACCTTGAGAAAATTTCTTCTTTGCCTGCGTGTGGATATTCTTACTCTGTAATACTGTTAACACTGCAGTGGAAAGAGCAGGCTGTTTGTGTAATATTGTCATTTTTCTTGGGCTGCCGTGGCTGCTCTTCCTGTAGTGTCACTCAATTGCTGTCTAAGACAGGAAGGAATAAGAATTTTCTTGCAGCTGAGGAGAATATAGTAGTAACAATTTAATAATTTGTCCTGTAGTTCCTCATAGATTGTGTGTTGTATCCTCAACTGGAGCTCTTTCATTCCTTTTAGAAGTCAAAAGTCTCCACTGATTTTAAATAAATAAATAAATGACTTGTAATGAAACAGGTAGAAAATTAGAGTGCTATAAAGTAAGCCTACTTTTCCTCGTTCACTAAGTGGTCTGATCTAATAATTCGGGGTTTTACTGTTTTCTTCCTATGCAGTTTGTCTGGTTGCAGTATATAGAGAATTCAATACAGTAATAGTATTTAATTTTTTCATGTTTGAAAATGTTTGTGTGGCAAGCAGGAAAATCTTAGGCAGTTCATTATGTACTAAATAACAGAATATTTTAGAGTTGTGTACAGAAAAGAGGAGGCAGATTCTGACATGTTTAAGTTATTGTTATATATAAAGCTAGGACTTTGCTAAAATGTTTTCTATAGAAAATAGAAATATTCAATAGAACCTGTCTTTTAAAGGCAGTTCAGTTTAGCAGGGATATCTGGTTTATGCTATTGAGTTGGGTGATTTGTTTTTGTTTGGCACAGTTTTTACTTTTTTTTTTTTTTTTTTTTCCAGATTTTGACTTCAGTGTGCCAGGATCAATGAAACTCCACAACCTTATCTCCAAACTAAAGAAATGGATCAAAATTTTGGAGGCCAAAACTAAACAGCTTCCAAAGTTCTTCCTCATAGAGGAAAAGTGCCGCTTTCTAAGTAACTTTTCTGCTCAAACTGCGGAAGTAGAGATACCTGGAGAATTCCTTATGCCAAAGCCAACACATTACTACATCAAGATAGCAAGGTAATCCAAAAAATTCCCTTTGATAGCTGTCCTTCTGAAAACAAAAGAAAATGAAAGCCCTCTCCATCCATCCGTTCTGCAAAAGTAGATGGGTGTTTTATAATAGATATATATTTTATATATGTGTATTACATATATAGTCAAACTTCTATGTGAGACCTTTTTAATTTGTTCTCCTTCAATAATTTGACATTTGATCACTAAACCCCTGCGCTGTTCAGATTGAATTTGGATTTTCCTGCATGTTGCTGTGAGATGAGATTCGTGCTTTTACTGTAATCACTAGAGCTACTATTGTTCAGATCAGTCACAAAGGTCTCCCCAAACGATCCTGGCAGGTTCATGCCGAGGGTGGAGATAGTGCAGAAGCACAACACGGCGGCTCGCAGGCTGTACATCCGCGGGCACAACGGGAAGATCTACCCTTACCTGGTGATGAACGATGCCTGCCTGACCGAGTCACGCCGAGAGGAGCGGGTGCTGCAGCTCCTCCGCCTCCTCAACCCCTGCCTGGAGAAGAGGAAAGAGACCACCAAAAGGCATTTGTTTTTCACAGGTACTGAAAAGAGAGGGGTCTGGGATGTTTTCAAATATAAGTTGTGCTTAAAGGTTGTAATTGCTGGAGGTTTTTGAATATTCAGAAGGTAAATTCACATCTGTCTGGGTGATTAGCCTTGTCTGGAGCTGTACCACCCCTCAGGAGAAGTGCAGCTGATTGCATGGGGTCTGGGGGTTTTTAGAAATGCTTATGTGCATTGCTTATGATAACAAGTGCACTTGTGAATATTTAAGGGAGAGATGCCCGTTGGACCTGTTGGTGTGGAAATTTGTTCACATACTTCAGAATAAACATTTAGAGACAACTGAAGAGGGACAGAACAAAAGCTTTTCTTCCCAAGTTGTGACATACAAATATTGAACTTATTTTATGTCTTCCACATAATAGAGAATAAATATTTTTTCTTTTTTTTCTGCTGAATTTCATCTGAATTTCCTTTAATTTCAATCTGAAAGTATTACTCTTTTTCCTAAAGGTAAAGAAAAATAGGAAGAATGATGAGTGCTCAATTTTATTTCTTTGTAAATACAGGTTATATTTCTGTTAAGATAAAAATAAACCCTGCTGTAATTCTTTTTTACCTGAGCTTGCAAATTAGTTATGAGCATAGCATTAAAGTTTTCCTGGTGGGCTTCAGCTGATTATCAGGGTTATATTTTAAGGGCTGATGTGTCAGCACATGGGATCTGGCTGAGCTCAGTTTTGCTCTGCTCTGTCTGCCCCCTCTCGCTGCACAGTGCCGCGGGTGGTGGCCGTGTCCCCACAGATGCGGCTGGTGGAGGACAACCCCTCGTCGCTGTCTCTGGTGGAGATCTACAAACAGCGCTGCGCCAAGAAGGGCATCGAGCATGACAACCCCATCTCCCGTTACTACGACCGGCTGGCCACGGTGCAGGCCCGGGGCACGCAGGCCAGTCACCAGGTACCACAGCTCGGGGCTTTAACCCAGGGCTGCTGCTACACCCTGTCCTGTGCACTGGTCAGCCAGGGCTGTCCCTACACCCTGTCCTGGGCAATGTCAGCCAGGGCTGCCCATAACTACCCTGCTTGTGCCGCTGGCAATGTCAGCCAGGGCTGTCCCTGCACCCTGTCCTGGGCAATGTCAGCCAGGGCTGTCCCTGCACCCTGTCCTGTGCAATGTCAGCCAGGGCTGCCCCTACACCCTGTCCTGGGCAATGTCAGCCAGGGCTGCCCCTACACCCTGCTGTGCCCTGGGCAATGTCAGCCAGGGCTGTCCCTGCACCCTGCTGTGCCCTGGGCAATGTCAGCCAGGGCTGTCCCTGCACCCTGTCCTGTGCAATGTCAGCCAGGGCTGTCCCTGCACCCTGCTGTGCCCTGGGCAATGTCAGCCAGGGCTGTCCCTGCACCCTGCCCTGTGCAATGTCAGCCAGGGCTGTCCCTACACCCTGCTGTGCCCTGTGCAATGTCAGCCAGGGCTTGCCCCTGCTGTGCCCTGGGCAATTTCTTTTAGGGCTTTCCCCTGCACCCTGCTGTGTCCAGGCAAATGCCCCCCAACATTTCTTCAGAACTTACAAAGTTCATTATGAACTAAATAAAATATTTTGGAATTTAGAAAAGAGGTATCAGGTTCTGACAGATTTAAGTTATTGTTATCTATAAAGCTAGGACTTGCTAAAAGATTTTCTATAGAAAATTGAAATACTCAGCAGGGCCTGTCTTTTAAGGCAGTGTGTGTTAATCAGCAGGGGTGTGTGTATTTGGTAGATGTCATTAGATGTCAGACAGATACTCAGTGCATGGGTGGCAGTTGGTATTTTTGCATTTATTTTGATTTTGCATAATGAGAACTCTAACTCTTTGGAGTTTTGGTGATCTTGGAAAGATTTTATTAAAAAAAGCGGTATTTGTATTGCTGGAAGATGTTTTGGGTAAATGCAACTTAAAACAGGCAGGGTTCTGATTGATTTTTTTTCTCTCTTGTATAGTGCTTTAAAAATAATTAATTAACAGCATGGGAAGCAGCATTCCTAATTTACATAAGCAGCTACAGCATGGTATGTGAGGCAGGCTTCCCATGTTTTTCTAATGTTTCTCTTAAAATTGCCAGTGGATGCATTCATCTAAGCCAAACAGAAGCAGTTGAGCAATCTCACCTAATTAATGAAGTACTCAGAAAGAACAAAGCTCCCTCTCTCTGTAACCTCCACCAGTTGTGATGTATAAGGTGGTCTTATGTTTTTTTCTTAGGGTTAATGCAAATTCATACATAAAATGCCAGTCCCATTCCAAATACAGCTATTAGAAAATACACAGTAAATAGGTATTGCAGCTGTAGTTTAAACAAATATATGAGGCTTTCTTTGTTACAAAATAAAAATGGAAGTGCTATGTAACATTTGTTTCTATTTTCAGAATTCTTACATCTGAAACTTTAATTGCAGTCAACATGACTATCCTGGTTTCTGGCGCAACAGAACAGATCCTAATTTTACTTCTTTTTCTAACTAATTAGGCTAGTATATGCTATAGTAATTAAATATTTTGGTAGATTTTTTTCATTTTTTGCTTTTCCTAAAACAAGATACAGCAATAAAGAACAGATTGGTAGTTGCTTTAGGTGGCTTTGTCTGTTGCTAAGAAGTGAATTACTAAAGCCTTTTTCCAACTAACCCTTTTGCTGTGCAGGTTCTCAGGGACATCCTGAAGGAAGTGCAGAGTAACATGGTGCCTCGCAGCATGCTCAAGGAGTGGGCTCTGCACACCTTCCCCAATGCCACAGACTACTGGACCTTCCGCAAGATGTTCACCATCCAGCTTGCCCTCATTGGCTTTGCAGAATTCATCTTTCATTTGAACAGGCTCAACCCTGAGATGCTGCAGATTGCCCAGGTATGCTTCAGCTTGTTCACTCTCTTGCCTTGGATCAGATGGCTGTTTGCACTGTGCTTTTGAAATGAGTCAAAGTTCAACATAGATATTAACAGTGCATTTCAGGAGGCTTTTTATTTCTGTGTAATTGCACATCCTGTAGGGAGTACTTTAACCTGCAGTCCCTGTGGACATCAACTGCCTTCTGTGGTGAGAGTTTAGAACTTTCTGAAATTGTTCTTAAATATTGGAACCCTTCATGTAAATGACTGATAAATCTCTCTTTTTAGTCTTCCTTCAAATATATTGCTTTTAAAATACCTTTGTATTAAATCAATTAGGTGTAAGAAAAATAAAATTTAGAGCTTCATTTTCTTGAAGGGCTATACCCCTTCTCAAATACCATTCTCTTTTGAGCATATGCATCAAGCTACAACTCCTATTAATCATGATTTTTCTGTTTTAACCTAGCATTTAAAATGAGATTTGCCACCTTAAAAAAGAGCAAAAATGGTATTTATTGAAGTGTCAATAAATTCTGAAGTGTCATTTTAATGCATGGAGAGCTATAGTCTGTATAGCAATTAGGATTTTTTGATCCTTCTATGAAGTGTTCAGCTGTTTACCCACAGTGAACCTTGGACACTGTATGTTGTCCCAGAGGTCTATTGGCAGTGACACCATACAGATCAGGATCCAGAGGAATCTATTCCTTGAGTTTGGTATTACATGTATTTAGTAAGGGATTTGGACACAACATTTTGAGAGAAATACTTACCTTCGTGCATGCCATTATTTGTAACTTCATTGCTCAAAAGTTGTTTGGCTGAATGCATGAAAAGCTATTGAAGTACTGTTGGAACTCAGCGTTAACAGAAGCAAAAATCTAACTGCTTTTGGTTCTATGAACAAAAAGCAGTTCCTTTAATTGCTTTTGTGCATCTTTCTGTTAAACCCAGGATACTGGCAAGCTCAATGTGGCTTACTTTCGCTTTGACATCAACGATGCCACTGGAGATTTGGATGCCAATCGTCCGGTTCCATTCCGGCTCACCCCAAACATCTCAGAGTTCCTCACCACCATTGGGGTGTCGGGGCCCCTCACTGCATCCATGATTGCAGTAGCTCGCTGCTTTGCACAGCCAAACTTCAAGGTTTGTATACCTTCTGCAAGGTTGTAAATATTTGACAATTTATTAGCAAAACAGCCCATTTTTGGTGAAGGTAGGAACTGAATGATGGTGTGTGTTTGTTTTAAAATTTTACCCTGAGGTCATCACAGAGGCCAGCTGAAATGTTGGAAATGTTTGATTTGTTATGTGTAAATGTTTAATTTGACTCAGACTGGACACATAAAAGTTTGCTTTAGAAGCTTGAGACTATTGGAGTTGGCAGATTAATACCAGTAACTCATCTTAGTGATGAGAAAAAATAGGAGAGTATTTGTTGCAGGCATTTCTTTTTCACCAAAGGATAGAACTGGCCTATATAACATATATGTGTATATGTATTAGATACATATGTATGGATGTTGTAGTCAGTGTTCTTTCCCTGTGTAGCAGAAAATAATATTCCCTGAGAGTGTAATGACTGCAAAAAATCTTTTCAAAGTACTCCAAATCTTTGTCCAAGACTTCTGTTTGTGCATGTGGTAAAAGCAATGAATTTAGTGGAGTAATTTAAAAATAGGATGTTCACAACCGTATCTGTGTATCAATATCTTAATATGTGTTATTAATTTCTGTAGGTGTCATTGTGTTGTGTTTTTGTAATGGAAACTTTTTATGAAAATAAATGCCTGGAGAGGAAATAATAAAAATGTTTGAAAGCCACACTCGCCTTGAAAAGTCTGAAATTGCAGTGTGGCACCAAAAGTATCAAAATTCTGTTGACTAAAATCTAGTTACAGTTCCGTAACCTGATAGAATCTGATTGTTCTTTCGATAAGTGCAAAAATCTGATTTTTCTTCTTCATATAGGTTGATGGCATCCTAAAAACTGTGCTAAGGGATGAAATCATTGCATGGCACAAAAAAACCCAAGAGGACACCTCCTCTCCACTGTCAGCAGCTGGGCAGCCTGAGAACATGGATAGCCAGCAGCTGGTGTCACTGGTTCAGAAAGCTGTGACTGCCATCATGACTCGCCTCCACAACCTTGCCCAGTTTGAGGGAGGGGAAAGCAAAGTCAATACTCTGGTAGCAGCTGCAAACAGCTTGGACAACCTCTGTAGGATGGACCCTGCCTGGCACCCCTGGCTGTGACTTGAAACTTTCAATAGTTTGGGGGAGGGGGATGGGGGTTGTTTTAATTGGTTTTGTTTTTTTGTTGTTTTCATTTTCTCTTGTCGTCTGTGGTGTGAGCCATATTTTGTGTTAAAAAAATGTGAAAAAAAGCTTTCCAGATGATGGCTTACCTGTCACACTGCATTTTGTCATTCATGTCTTTGTCATAGTTTTCATTCTAGCTCTGTTTACAGTAGTATGGCGTTTTTACTGTTTTTAATTTCATGAAGATACATTTCCTCCTGTTTAAGCGTTGATATGCAAAAGCAGCTTTCACAAATAGATTAAGATGAAGAGAGAAAAATAATATACAGAAAAATCTAATTTTATGATGAAGACTATGAAACTAGCATTGTTAGATTTAGGGTCTGCCGTTCCTAATAACCTGCAGTATATAAGTTTTTTATACAATAGTAATTACTAAAAAAAAAAAGAAAAATACAGTAATCCCAATTATTGAGTTTTACGCTGTGAAATTTTACTTAATCAGTCTCTCTTCATAATGCCAAATTGAAGGCATAGATAAATGCTCTTAACTTTTAAGTTTGCTTCAAATTTACATGAGCAGTGTTGCTTTGTACAGACAGTTTTGTACCAAATGTTATAGAGGTGAGATTTTGTTAGGCACTGAAAAAATGATGATCAAATTGTGCTGACTTTTCCTGGAGCACAAGCTATGTACAGTAAAAGTGTAAACCATTTAGAGTATTTGGTTTAGTTGTTGGCAGTGTTTGGGGGGAAGTTTATAAAAGGATGGAAAAAGTCATCCTATGATACCTGTATTTGTCTGTAATAGAGAAAAAAGGAAATCTTATCAAGTACTCTTTATTGTTTAGAATTACAGTAGCTTCTTTAGAATCAATCTGTTCCTTTGTAATTTAAGAATAAAACCAGTTTAATGTTTCTCATCTTTCTGCTGTATTAGCATTTTTATAAAACTTCAGTGTTGAAAATGTTAAATTTGTACAGAGTGATTTTTTTCCAAATAAATATTTTATAAAACTCTGTGGTATTAATTTTATTTATAATATTTTTAATATTATCCTATGAGTACAATTTTGCTTCATTGTATGATGGATGAATCAAGCATGGCCCTTCATTCCCGTGCTTGGTGCTCCTTTTGTGTCAAAGAGAGTTTTGTTCTTTGGCACTATGTACAAGGGGAAGCTCAAATAAATGAGTACTAAGGACTACATAAGGATTTGGAAAACAAACGTTTTTATTTTGGCAAAGACTTACTTCCTTATGAAAATCATGTTGGCAAGAATAATCTTAAAAAACACAGCGCTTCCTGCATGTGTCACAACACGCTCTGTCTGCAGTCATTCACAACTGAGCAGCTCACTGCTTTCATGACTTGAAGGGAATTGTTGCCTTCCCTTTATTGAAGACTGTGATGTTTGCAGATGTGAAATACAGCACACTCTGCACAGAGGAGTTGTAGGATCATTTCTTAACCGTTTGCACGTCTTTAATACGTCTGAGAGATGTCAGCATTCCCTGACAGGAAGTCATCAGATAATTCAGCCACTTTTCTGTCCATGATAGGAATCTTAATGGGAAAACGTGAATATGAGTAAAGAGTCAAACTTTGTTGTCTTTAGATTTGTGACATTTCTCTTGCTTGTGACATCATCTCAAATACACCCCTAAAAGAAGACTTGGGGTGTGAGGGAGTAGAGAGTTATTTTAATGAGCTCCCTGATGGTGTTAATGTGCAAATGCTAATACCTGCCTCTCTTCTTTCATGAGCATATGCTATGAATGTACCTCAATTTGTGAGAAGGTTTAATTACACAGTCTTAACCCAGAGCTTTACCACCAGCTCCAGGAAATAAATCTGAAAGCTTTTAGTTTTACATGAGCATTCTTCAGAGCCTGGGGGATATCTGACAAGTCTTGTATCATCATCTGCTGTCCATTAGCAGGAAAGTGGTTTGACAAAGTACAGGGTATGAAGTTCCTGATTATCTCCATGAACATGTGACATCTATCTTAGCTGCATTTAATTTTTTATGATTGTAGATAAGGGTTCCCTCTGTCTTGTTAGAGATCCATGCTCAGAATGCATCTTTCTGAGCAGGTCCTTGAAAGTGAACTGCATTAATTGTCAATTCACTCTAAGTATTCCCTTCAAGGTCTCTTCCCTCAGATTAGATACTACACAAAAAAAGCCCATGTCATTACTCTGTAAAATCAAACACTCGAGAATTAAGAGAGGTCTAATTTAAAATTCCCTCTGAAATTGTGTGTATGAGCATTATGCTAGTCTGAAAATTCCTCCTGTTGTGTTTGCTTTTAACCCCTGTAGAGTTATGGACAGATTTCACCAGATCTTCATGAGGGTAACTATTCACAAGTCCTTGACACTGAAGTTATGCCAGCCATAATTCTGTATAAAATACAGAGATATACATGTTGGTAGACTTTGGCATGTGTGCCTGTGTTGGTGTGAATTGATTCTCTGGGAGGTCACTCGAGACACAGAAATACTAATAGTTAAGAAGCAAATTTTGCATGAAAAACTGGATAAAAATGTAAGCTGTGGATATTATATGGAGAATAAATAGTTGTCAGGTTTCTCAAATTACACTATTTTTTGTCTCCTGACTTTTGTAGTCATGTTTGACTGTCTTTATTAGACGATGCTGCTGCAATTTAACTTTTTATTATTACAGTCTGCTCTCAGAGTAGATTATCAGAATTGTTTGCTTAAGTGAATTGTACTCTGAAACAAAAGCCTTTAACAGCAGTCGAGTGAATCCACCCTCTGAAAGTGGTGTGCCACTTTCCTCTCCTGTAATTGGGCTGTCCATGAGTTGTCAGATACAGAGAGAGCAAGGGATTAGTTACTACTGGAAGATGATGACTCAAAGCATGTCAGTGGCAGACAATGAAAGCTGTTTCATAATGGCAGTCGAATAAAGTTGCTTTTAAGGCTCCGATCTGTTTCAAATATGGTGTATGAAATGTTCCTTTGTGGTGTAGAAGCCTATTCAGAGAGATTTCACACTCACAGGAGCTTTTAATCAGCTCAGTGTGGGTGCATTTCACATTTAAGAGGTTCAAGAGAGCACATGTGAAACAACTGGTGTCTTGTACGTGGTTTATCATCATTGTCCCTTGACTGTGTTGGGTCTCACTGTCCCTGTGTGTAAGAGCTGTAAGCCAAAGGGCAGTGACACCTCACCTGGGACCTCCTAAACCAGGGCTCAAGGTGCTGAAATGCAGAAAAAGGAAGTCTGGGAAATTGTTAACTTAGGCTTTCATCTCTTGACTGTGGCCTTTTCATCTTTAAATGAGCACTGCCTTTCCCAGAGAGCTCCACGCTTGGGTTCCACTCCCTCTCTGCCTTCAGACTTCTCCCTCCCTGTTACAATCAATGCTTTATTCCGAGAAATATTTTTTTTCTTCCAATTCCCCCCAGAAAACACCACATAGGATTGTAGCATCCTGGTTCCAGTTGGGGCCCCTCAGGAGCTTCTGGCTCTGATCCCCCTGTGAGGGGATCAGCACCTGTGAGGGACCCACTGGGTGATCCCTGCCAGCCCTGGGGGAGAAATCCTGGGGAGGAGGAGGGAAAGAGGGAAGGGATGGCTGATGGGCACCAGTATGTGCTGCCCCTTTCCTTCTCCAAGGGGAGTGACCCAGTGGAATCCACTGCAAAAATGGAATTTTAGGCAAGGAAGCAAGAGAAGTGGCAGAGGTGAAGCTGAGCCTGGTGGAACAGGAAGAAAGAGGCTGCCCTAAGATCTGTTTCTTTGTTTCCCTTCAAGGATGGAATTTCATTGCCAACAAATTGAGAGGAATCCCCCAGCCCGGACTATTCTGCTGAGGACAGTGAGCAAATGTTTTTAAGCAGCCTGGAAAATGTTTACAGCTGGGGTAACTTGCTTTGTTTGGCTCAGCCAGGGCTCAGGACATCATCAGGGAAACTTGGTAAGGGATGTTTTGGTGTTAGAGAATGCATTTTTATTTGTTTGTTTGTTTTGTTTAGTTGATGCTTTTCCCTCTGATTCTGCTGGAGCACTACATGTGGTTAATACACTCTTGGAAAATCCTTCTTGAGTGAGCTATAAAACTTGTCCTGAACTTGTCTAGCCCTGGAGGATCATATCATGCTGCTTGTAAGAAATAAGGTGGCAAAGTTGGCTGTGTCTGTGCTTCCAAGGGGGAGGCACTAGCTGGTGTGGGCACTCCTCTCCCCTCTGTTTTGGCAGCGTGCTCTGGGCAGAAACAGTTCATTTCTGATTGTGGTCAGCAACACAAACCTCGTTAGAGCTTAGTATGAACACTTATCTTGCCATTTAATCCACAGGGGTTTAATATCCACACTTATCTGTCACAGAAATCAGCTGTCATAACAAATCCCATTTCCAATCCACCTGGTTCTTGTGCTGTAGATGTTTGGAATATTTGGAGGTGCTATTAGCTTTGACTGGTTAAATTCATGTGCTTCACACTCTAATACCATTCACTTGCTGCCTGCAGGATGGTTTTATTTTTTTTAGGAAAGGATATTTAACCAGGCTCTAAGATACTGTGAGGATTGTACCTTAATCAATCAGGCATTACTTAACCTCCATCCAGCCCCTGAGAACTGTTACAGTACCAGCTATATTAAAGAAGCTTGCTCAGTCTGATAGCTGGGAAAGGACAGACCTTTGCCGGCTCTTTGTTCCTCTTGATACTAACACATAAATTACTGTCCCTCTCCACTCCTTGCTGCTGTTTGTAAGAAAGTGGCATTAAAGAACCTATTCTGCTTATTCAGCAAGAGTTCTCATCAGTAGCAATTCATAAACCACTTTAGAGTGGGTCAGTATTGCTTTACCATCCCTTGAAGCAATACTAAGTGGCACAGAACTTTTAATTGAGGTCTGGTGGTGTCACTGAAATGCTGTTTCTGTGTGTAATAGCTGCCCCTATTCCTTTCTGTAATATTAAAAAAATAGTGATTATCAAGTAGAGCAAGGTGTCATATTAAAATTCTGTAGATTAACTGCATGCATTATTGTAAAGTCTGTTTTTTAATTTCTCTTGCAGTACACTATACTACCATTTATTTTTTAGCTTGAGCATGTGAAGGAACTACTCCCCATCTTTGTGAGGTTCTGTGGAGGAGCAGGGATTGGGACTTCAGGGTTCCTTGTCTAACTCTGTGTGTGGTGCAAACTCTCTGGTATGAAGTCAATCTGTGAGGGAAAAGGATTTGATATTTTTGATACTTAGGATGTGTGTGAGTGTTGTAAAACATAGTGGCTTTGTAATCTGTGAGTGAAAAGAAGTGTCTCCCAGTTAAAACAATTTTCTTGCCTTTCTTGTTTAGGTACTGTAGTCTGGGTGGTCCAAACTCAGTTTTGTTGGGATTAAATGAATTTAGAGAAAATTTTCTGGGACAGCGTCCAAAATTCTGTGATCTCCCATAGCCTGTTTGCCCTCTTCTCCCTTTCACTCTACATGCCTGGCAGAGACAAACTACAGAGACAAAATGTATGGACATGCACAGACACACAGGAGATGGTACAATGACAATAAAACAGAGGCAGGTCAGAAGAGTTTGCCCTGCAGGCTGTACTGCTTTCCAGATGTGGAGTTGGATGCACCCTCTGTGAGATGTGTTGCCCTTGCTTTAGACTCTGGAAATTTCTGGAGAGAAAGGAGTAATTTTTTACTGTGGCTTGTAAACTCTTGGTGAATGTGTTGGGATTCTTTTGTATTCTGGAAATGGATCAAAATCTGAAGATTTACAAAACAGAGACACTGAGGAACTTGAATAGTGGGGACCCTTCCTCTGACCACCTACTACCTGTTTTTGATCTGGTGATTTGGGGAAAAGAAAGACAAACTTCCTGAGCCTTTCACAGTCTCGCAAAACAATAAATGTTAGTTTGGGGTGAAATTATGACTTGCTTGTCTCTGCTTTGGCTGTTTCACTGAGCTGGTATGTTGTGAATGAGGTAACTATTGAAAGTGCCAAAATGCTTGTTTTATTGCTTCTGTAACAGATGTGATGCTGTAGAGCTGTGGGATGGTTCAGTACAGATATGAGTGCTGTGTTCAGCTCTCAAACAGGCTGTCTGTCATGCAGGGAAAGATACCTAGCTCAGTTTAGCTTTCATTCACATTTATTTTTTAGGCTGTGGGATTCATCTGTTCTTTTCTGTGCTCTGAATGAAAGCATTTTGCTGTAGTAATAGTTACATCCAAGGGTGCTCATCTTCCTTTGTAGCACTCTTCTGCAAATCCAACTACTAGAAGGAGAACTCAGTTTTGGTAACTGTGTTTTTAACCCCACACATGGGTTTTTTTGTGAAATAAGTTCACAGATTGACACAAAAATTATTCTTTAGGGTGGCTAATTTAATGTCAATGTAACTTACTTTAATGTCCAAATCCCCACTCTTAATAGGTTTTATTTTAGAAAACATTTCATAACTTTATAGGCTGTTTCTGAATAACACGGGTTACTTGGTTAGGCTGTGCTTGTGTAGCTCTTGGTTTTTATTACAGTGTGATTGGTAATGCTTGAGAAGAGGATTTTCACCAATCTTTAGTCCTGTCGTTGTAAACAATCAGAACCATAGATTTCAGGGGTTTTGTTAAGAGCAACATACACAAAATTAATGGCATAATCCCTCATTCCAGATTCCAACAAGACAAAACACTGATGTATTTTCTTTGCAATGAAAAATACTGCCTTTAGCTTCTCAGTGTTTCTCTTACTCTCAGATGTTGTTCAGTCAAAGGATGGTCTTGAGTTTTCTAAAGAACAGAGTATCTTTTTTCAGATCACAAGCTTAAAAACCTCACTATTATTTACACAGACCTAAATGTAGGCACAGAAATGGAACTGTCCACGACTGCAGTTTGTTCTTGGAGGAATGCAGCTGAGTGGTTTCAAACTTAGTTTACAGTTCCTACATCTGAGGATGTGAGAGAAACATGGCACAGACTGTCAAATGCCAAGATCTGTTTTCTGTTTCTCATTGATTCACTTTGTCATGTTGGTTACTTCACTCCTTCCTCCTTCTGATTTCCCTGCTACTCTTTTACATTGTTCTTAAAGGAAAAGCTTGAACAGAGCTTGGCACAATGAGAGGCCCAATGCAGGAATATGTCTTTAAGTATCCCTGCTGTATGAATAATGTGTTGCTCTTCAGCTGTGATTAGTGTCATCACTCAGGGGCCGGATGCACACAAAACAGGAACGTTACCCCTTTTACCTGTAGCAGAATTGTTCCCATTTAATTAATCTGGGTTTGGCACTGTTGAGGTATTCTATTTCTAGAGCAGAAGAAAACACAAACACAGGTTAATTGTTTTAGCTGCAAAATTTTTCCTCTCTGTATTTGCAAATTTGGTTGACAATTATATTTCTATTTTGCCTGAATCAATGGCAACAACTGCACACCTAGAGTTGTGTGATTCACCTCTCTATATGCTTTTAATGTTATTCAGAAGTAGCAGGGATAAATGCTCTCAGTTGAAGCAGTAGATTACAGAACATGAATCAGTGATAAAAATGTGCAAATGGACCTGACATCAGTGGTGTAGCTGAAATATTTTTTCATGATTGCTCTTAGGGATTTGCAGTATCTGTCCCCGCCATCTTTAATAGATAGCTGTTCATGAATCAAATAATACAATTTCAGTCAAGAAGCAACCTGCCAGTGGGAGGAAGTGTATGAACATAAATTACATAATTATTATTCCACTTGCTTCTATGCATTTAATCACAAAACAGCAGAAGCCTGAAGATGCAAAATAAACCTTAAAGGCATCATAATCTTAAACAACAGTAGCAACACACCAACATGTGCCCTATAAAATAGAAAAAGATTAATAAAAGAGTGACACTTCTTAATTTATTTTATTCTTTTGTGATCATTAGGCAATAACACTAAATTAGCTTCCTGTATTTGCTTACCAAGGCAACAATCCTTGAAGCAAAGCTGCAGGAAAATATTGGGATATGTGGATGGTACCTCCCCTTATTAGAGGAGAAGAAAAAGGGGATTTTATCTATATTTTCTTAGGGCAATTCTCCCTGTGTGATAGATATAACCCGATGCAATGATGTCTACCTGAATTTGCAGAGAGCCTGCAACAATAGACCTGAGGGGAAAAGTGCTTCATCTTTTGGAACTGGTTGCTGACACCGAGGTCAATCATGGATTTTTTACTGGTGAACTCTGTTCCTGTTTACGAAAGAAGAGCAAAAGACATGCAGTGGATTCTCATCATCAAACAACACAATTTCGTCTCTAGTCAGTCAATAATCAAAATAAAATTAATTCTTCTTGCCTATGAATGGATATCTCTAATCTTTCCCCTTTTTTGGGTACATTTCAGAACTTATCTTGGAAGAGCAGAACAAACATTTAGTGCTTTAGTGTGGCCATAGCTGTGTCTTTTGCAGTAGATTACAAGCAGTGTATCTTGGACTAGAGACTCTGGCCTAGGGAAGAGGGTATTTCAGATTTATATGTTTTAGATATTCACTTATGGCACGGTGTGTTTACCATTGGCTTTTTGCTCTTTCAGCAGTGATTTTGGCTGTTTATTCCTTTTTCCCTGGGCTGAGCCATCTTGGTGTCTGTTTCTCCCAAGGGCGAGGTCCCTGAGCCACCTTCAGACTCAGAAGCAATGTCACATTTTCCCTGCATGATCTGTCCCCTAATTCAGCCTGGGGAGGGTTAGAACTCCCCGTGGATGGTGAAACAACAGGGAAATTTATGCACAGTGCTATGAGGGTGAAGGTGACAGTGCCCTGGGGGTGCACAGCCAGAGCCCTGAGGTGTAGGTGCACTGGGTGCACTGGGTGCCAGCAAAGCTGGCTCAGGACTTAACTGCATCCCAGAAAATGACCTGGGAATCTTATTTTTGTTACTTTAATTCTGTATACATCACAAACAAACAAACTATAATGGGAAAACCATTTTATCAATATCCTGTGTCAATGATATGGAGATTAAGGGCAGCTGGATTCCAGCAAAAACACAAAGTGTTGGGCAGAACATTCCTATGCAATTTAATCCTTTAATCCATTCAGTAAATAAATGGTTTTGATCTGAAACACAATCACTTTGATTACAGCAGCAGAGGGGCATATTTTTTATTCTGCTGCGTTATGTGGGCTTAATAGGAAAAAGACTGTTGGTGGTTTGACAGATGAAGCCCTATAAATGTACTGTCTTCCTATTATTTAGATAAATTAATCTGTGGGTAAGGGCACTGTTATTAGCAGTACAGACCAAGGCTCAGTTTCTTGTCACCCATCTCTAAAGGGTGGTAAGTTTTCTCCCAGAAGAGTTTTGTTTTCAGAAATTTTGCTTTCAGAAAAAATATAATTTTTATTCTTTTTTAACTATCTTCAAATTAAAATAATTTTGTTTTTTAAAAAAATTCAATACATTTCATATGGAAAATGTTACCTTCAAAGTCTAAAAACAGTAAAAATCAATTTTTAATTGTTTTTGTTTCCCTGTCAACCAGACATAGTCAGTTGGAACTTTTTTGATGGGATGCTGTTGGATGTTCTCAATTTTACAAGCATTCCATTTCATGTCAAATTAGTACCAAACCTTATGTTTATTTTTTAAATGGTAAAAAAATAGAACAGTTGGGCTTTCTTACTGTGCTAGTGTTGACTTATATTTTCAGCTGACATGCAGCTGGTATTTAAAGGAACCTTATGTGTTAAGGCTACCCAGTTATAATTGTGACTCTTCTGCTGTGATGGGGGAGCAGATCACTATAATTAAAGATAGTGAGTTATTTTGAGAGTATGAATTTGCGTGAGGTTAAAAAAAAGTAAAAGACATTTTTTGACAGACGCATTTAACAAAGAATTTGAAAAGGTTCATCCAAAAAATGATGAATCTTTGCACATCATGACTGCACTAAGTAAACAAAGCAGTGTTCACTTAGTCTCCCACACTCTGTGGTGGTATTTGTGGGGTATGTATAAAAATGAAGGAAATGAGGGGAGTTGTGATGTTTCATTACAAGCTTCTTAGTCCAGGCTGTTAATTGCAATAGAAACTGTCCAGGTTCTCTGCCAGAGCTGCCAGAGCTGGAGGCCATGCAGGGATGGGGCTGAGAAAACTCCAGGGACAGAGCTGATGGTCTAGAAGTGAAGGAGAATTTAAGTAGGATGGATTATAATAATCTAGTTAAATTAATTGAGATCTAAATGGGGCAGACCTTTGAACATCTCCTAAGTAAATATTGGCAGGATTTAAGGAGTGCTGAGTTTAGTTTGTCCTTCAGAGATACCTCTTGGCATTTTTGCTTTATGTTTGCAGTGTGGCGCCTTGAGACCTTTTGGGTTTTAGTGAATTCTTATTAACGACAATGGTACAGTTCAGAAATCTAAGTTTATTCTTGATTTGCTCTAGTCCATTTAGTTAGAAGGGCCACTGGGCCCCCTTAAAACAAATTTTACTCTCTCATATCTATGCCTGATCTCTCTCTTTCTCAGTTTTGCATCCCAAACCTGTTGCCTTTTTCCAAAATTCGGAAAATATCATCCTAAATCACATGTTGATCCAGCCTTGGTGGCTATTGGGAATTTATTTAAATTATAGTTTGTTTGTAATATCCTTTTACTTTAAATGTTATGGAGTGTATTATTCCCATTTATTTTTCTTTAAAGAAAAAAAAGAAAATTATGTGGATCCAAATTTATTTTTAAGACAATAATTAATTATATTTTGATTTTTGTATTATCAATCCCTTGTGATGTCTCAAATAGATAGTTTTAAGTGTGGAGTTTAAAATTTTTGTGAGAGAACTGTCATTTTCTTTATTTACATGCTGCCCACTACAATGGGGTTTTTATTCATCTTAGCTGTCCCAGAGTAAATACTTAAATGATGAGGCATTTTCCTCAGAAACCCAGAGGGGCTTTTCAGTAAATTTTTTTTTAATGTAATATTTTAAGTCTGATTTTCCATCCTACAAGCTATAAATCATACTTTTTTACAGATATGTGTGGAATTCTGTGGACTAATGATTTGAAAGTGCTATCATAGGAAAACAATGGTGTTGCACAATAGTTAACTCCCCCAGGAAATTGCAGAGCTATCTCAGTGCTCAGGAGGTTTAAAACTGTCAGTGCTTGGTAAAGATGAGTAATAGCAATCCTAGGTGTTCTCAGCCTTGAGTTTTAAAATTGTTTTCAACTCTCAATGCAAATGTCCTTTTCAAGGTGAAAAATGTCACACTAGAAAGGCTGAAAAGTTTCCAGGCAATTACCCTGGTGAATAAGTGTGTATGGATTCTTGATAACTTCAAAATAAGCTCTGTTAAAATAAATAATAATAGTGAAAAAGACAAGAGGCTCTTGTAATTTATATATGGGTTGACTGGAGAAAATAAAGCACTGAGTAAATCTGTAAGGCTATTTGCTGATTGCTGAAGTCTAGAAATGATTTTTTCAATTCTGCACTAAGGTTGCCCCTACAGACCAGCTTCACAAAGGCTGTCAGGTATTATGTAATGACATGATCTGGTCTCAGTCAGTGACATTCAAAACCCCAGATTTCATTTTAAATTGCAAACCAATATTAATAGGCAGTAGCCGATCCACAATTTCTCTCCTGTTAATTTGACAGAATATAAAAGCAGCAAATGTGGTTTCACTTTTTTTCTCACCTACAGCTCTCTCTGCTGTAGAGAACATGAAGCCTTTCACAATAATTTTTTTATGTTCATATTATGCTAAGAATCTGGACACCTGTTCAACCTGGTTTTGTAGATGCAAAAACCTCCTTTTGTCTTTTCTTGGCAGTTTTAGGAGGTTTAAAGTCAGAGACACGCAGAGTTGTTACTGCTGTAATTGCAACAGAGCAGATGAAGGTTAATATTTCACAGGACAGGGAAGAATTTGTTTAATATATGTTGTGATTCTCACAATTTTCTGTTGGTGTATGATGGTTGCTTGATGGGCACCCAAATGGCAACATATTCATGTTTGACACAACTGAAATTTAATAGCTCTGTTGTCCCTCTGTAGAAAACAAGAATCCTTGTTTGTCAGGAAACAAACATGCTTCCTTGGAACTATTATTTGTAGGCATTTTGAAAAATTACATTTTAGTCCCTGTTTAGCAAATTCCCTTATGGAAAAGAGTATTTTTTTGCTTAAGTGTCACGATACAACATGAGATAAATCACACGCAAACAGCTCTTCTCAAAGAGGAAAGAGAAAAAGAGAAGTTTATTACGACACTCCAACTTACATAGCATTGCAAAAAGTGAACAGTCATTGGAAAAGAAGGTTGCTACCTCTCTAATCACACTGGTCGATACAAAAGTCCATCAACTCTCAGTTCCTTTAGAAAAGAATGTAAACAATTGCTGTTTACAGAGACATGTGTGTGGGAACTGACTCCAGAAATTCAAAAACATCAGAAGGCTAGAAAGAAACATGCAAAAGCAAGGGTGACACTTAAGCAATTATTATTACTTAATGTGAATTTAATTTTAAGTAAACCATTTCCAAAGAAATATCTACACTTGATTGAAATTCTTTCTCTCATCATTATCCTTTAGGGGAATAGTACATGGCGTGCCTTGAGAAACCTGGAAGCCCTCTTAGTAACCTGCAACATGTTTACAAGGAAAGGGGTATATTTAGATCCTTTAAAATTGGCAGAAATATATCTGGTGTCATTTGGTATCAGGCACAGATTTGTAGTCTAAATTAAAAGAGCAAAATTTTTTTTAACGTGACTCTGAAGCATAATAGGTAAATTTAAAGCAACTTTTCTTTAGGCAAAAAGGAACAAAGAAGGACTAAAGCAGGTAAAGGAAGTACATAAATGGACAACTGGAGGAAAGAATTGTGTGAATCGTGTTACAGACAACTTTCAAAGATATGAAGCTCTACAACTATTTTTATCTAGTGCTTTATGGCTGTAATCTGGAAAATTGCTTGCACACAGATAACAGGGAAGCAATTCCATTGCTTTCAGTGAGTTAGGAACAAATGGAGCAGCCATATGTGAATATGTTTTCCACCTCAGAGCTATCAGACCCTCCTTTGTGCCTGTTCAAAGCATCTAGTGAAGTCAGGGGGAATTTGGGTCAGTTGGAGATTTCATCTGGAGTTCATTTGGAGCAGTTTCACAGCAGAGCTTGTGTTTCCTCTCCAGATGTAACTCACAAAAAAAAGAAAAATCAGACATCATTTCAGCCTTTCACGTGGTGTTTTCAGGACACATTCTGATTGCTGCTGAGGAGGGAAACCTCAGGCACACCACTGCTTACCCTGGAGGGATTTCCCCTCCCAGCTCTGTAGACTGTGGGGCTAAGCCAGAGCTGTGAGAGTTTGGCCAGGCAAGCCTCATGCTAATGACAGTGCTGTCTCCTGGGGGCTGAATCTCTTCTTGAAAGTTGAAATATGGGCTTCTTGGCCACATGGGGAGTGCCATGATGCCAGTTTAGAAACTTCTTGTCCTGTATCCTCCCTGCCTGAGGTGAGCACACCTGTGTTTAACTAAACTTACCACCCTCCACTCTTCCAAATCTGGCTTAGGAAAGACAAGCCCTGGGTAAGCTTGGTGTGGTGAGGTAGTTTGAAACAATGGGCCAAATATGGCCACTTGTTAAATTATTTGTAGTACAGTTGAAAAGAGTAAAGATATCAATGTCTGGGTATCATTGCTCTAGTCCTGAAAATGGTAACTGTGATTTCAGTTACAACTCTTACCTTTAAGGATCAATGGTGCATATAAAACTGCAAGCTCTTTCCATTATAATTTATCAAGAGAATAATATTTGTCTTTTTCTCATAAGTGTCTCCTTTTTGCCTGTGATGAAAAAAAACAAACGAGTTTAAAGTATTTTTCCCAAAGGAATAATTTTTCATGATATATTTGTACTTGAAAAGCAGCACCTATCATGGAAACATCATTCCTTACTTACCAATTACATGGAGTCACTGAATTGAAACCCCACTGTACATTCCTACCATGAGTAGATCAACACCATGCATCTCTTAAGCAGTGCATTGATATGGACCTATTTAGATTTTTATCAGTCTCAGCTATGTGTAACCGTTTTATTATAATTGACCTGGGTTTGTTTCTACATGTCCCTCTCATTAAAATGTATAGCACCTGGGCTAATGGATTTTATTTCTATCAAGATATAATGAGGTCTGGCATATCTGCATATTCTCCGAGTGCACCAAGAGCAGAGACAAATACTCCATTTTATTACCATCTGACAGAGACATAATGATTGCTGAGAAACTCATTACCATCATATTATGCAATGATTTAACTTGAAAACCTTGCTGTGCTGCAGCCTGGCAGTGGTAGAGCTCTTGGAAATGCCTGTTTTTGTGTTTGAACAGTGTGAGCTGAGCTGATTCCCTTCCCCACGTGTGCTGCACACAGTCTATTTGCTTTGCAGATTCCTGACTGAATTTGAGTGTATTTCATTACTGTGTAATTAAGGAATATCACTGAAAGATGGTTGGAAAAGCTCACGTGATGAAAATACAGGTAGTGAAGGAAGCTGGTACAAGAGGGAGAACTAAATATTTTTCCTTCTCTCTCAGTTCTTTCTCATTTGCACACCCCATAACACTGTGGTTTATACACCTGGTTCCTCCTCTTCTGAGGCAGCTGGTAAGAGAGTTCCAGTAGCTCTCGGTCAACTTTTCTGCAGCTTTGCAGATACAGACAGGTACTTAGAGATAAAAGCTTTTCATCTGCAATTTGTGTCTTCATTCTCTGTACAACTTTCCTCTTCCAAATGGTACTGCTGAGCTGAATTCTTCAGAGCTCAGTTTAGTGCAGAAGACCGTGACAGAAAATGTCACTGAGCACAGTTTATCATTTGAACACAAAACCCCTCAGTAATGCAAAATAACATGGTTCAGCTGGCAAGTGCTGGCTGCAGTCACTCTGCTTCCATGCTAGGCAGGGGAGGGGGGTGGGCTGATAATTTGTCTCTGTCACCTGAGATAGTAGGTCCTTAAGTGTTCTAAATATCTATATAATAGTCAAGAAGGTTCTAGTCAAGTTCTAACCCATTCCAGCCTGTTTGACAACTTCACAAGGTTTAGCATTTCACTGTATGTGAAGGGCTGGGAACAATGTACCCATTTCTCCTTCCGATGTGCAGAATCCACAATGTTGAAATATTTTAAAGGGTTCATTCTTTCATATATGTATCTATAGAGAAATGCACAATTATAACAGGGGGATGGTAATAAAGTTTTGGTATTTTGTAAACTTTTTCAAGTTCAGAAATTGTGTTAATATTTTAAATTTCAAGTACTGAGCAATGCAAACCAAATATCAGGCTGGCACATGTTTGGGATGGTAGTGTCATTATATATCACTGGACATATATTTAAGCAATTTGGATCCCTTTGAAAATAATTTTTTTTTTAAAGTAAGTTCAATTACTAAAGAAACATACAGTGTGCTCACACCACACAGATGCCATTTATTTGGTAGGTGAGAGGAGGATTGATTTAGAAATCTAGAAATCTAACTTTAGCCATTTGATTTCAGTACTGTAAAGTCAATGGATAGAGATTAGTCCCTGCATGCAGGAAGAAAAATGCCAGGGATGATTAATACACCTGTTTCCATCTAATCAGCAATGAGAACTTTGCAATACAAAAGTCTAAAAATCAAGTTCAATCCTACTCTTGTTTACCTGTGTTTTAGTGTTTAGAAATGAGGAAAATGGGTAAGCTTCTTCTGTTTATGGACATTGGTGAGCAAATTAACAGGTTCAAATGCCTGCTGAAAAAGGTAATGGGAAATTGATAAAATAGGTCATGCATACCTGAAAATAAATGGGAAGCTTTCTCCATATTTAGTGTTTGATCATGTAGGTAATTTAGCTGTGTTATATCCTAGAATTGTGAGCAGGATTTCACCTGGGAGAACTGCTGTGGGTTCATAGAGCAGGTTTCCCAGTTGGAAAATGAACCATATGGTGCACATGTCAAACCCAGGGAAGGAGATAAACCTTACAGAGACCTAACAGATTCACTCTTAATTAAGATCAGATGGTGCCTACCATTAATCAGGATACCCAGGCAGTCTGTTTATAGTTACCTTGATCTTGGGTGTGAAGTTGTTGTATGAGCGAATTTCTCCAATCACCTGAAATGAGTGGAGTTTCACTGATGTGGGTGAATGTTCAACATGACCCTTCGTGTTGGGGGAATTCTTGTGAGTGGAGATGGGATCTTCTCTGGACGAGCCATGTGTCTGGTCTAAGGCTGCCAGCTTGGAGCAAGACAACACAGAGCAGCAGGGAGCTAGGAAAAGCTGTGTGTGATAGAACTTGTTTCTAGAGTGCAAAAAGGGTGACATCACTTAATTTCTCCACCTCCTCACTGTTTCCATCTAGCTCCTTGCTCTTCACTGTGCATTCAGATTCCAGAATACACAAAGGCTTTTCAGCCTGCTGTAAAAGGCTCATTTGCTCTTGAAAACTTCAGAGATTATTTTACAAAAATGGAGATGTGTATAAACCAAAGAGATATAAAAGTCCTTGTTGGACTACAGACGCCATCAGTCCTCAACTGCTAAGTTTTGTTTTATATTCTACACACATTTAAGTCAGCCCCAACTGGCTCCTCTTCAAAGTAGCCCAAAAATCATTCAGTAATATTGTGTCAGCCCCACAAAAAAACTGAGACTCTTCTCACCCAGTGAGTACCATCAGGCTGGGATTTCCTTATCACTGATGGAAGCAAAGAAATATTTCTTTTGTAATGCAACTTATGTGGGAAAGTTAAAATTACACTCCTCTGGAAGAGTCTGTAGATAATAGTTACTAGCCAGCTTTGGCACTGAGGCTGTGGAAAAACTTCCTTTTTTCACAGCATTTTTTCTTCCCTGTAGCTTTATCAGCATTTTGGAGAAGGGAATGACTCTATCCATGTCTTATACCCAGGAGTATGGAGTGTGTAAGGAAGTGCCATAACAATTTCTGAGTACTGAGAAGGAAAACACAGTTGTACACAGAATTATTTCCAACAAATTGGAGGATTGCTGTCCCAACATAGAAATTTGGAGCTCAAATGCTTCCCAATCTTGCATTATTCTTGCACACAGAATCCCATGTTGATTGTATTGACTGGAAGGAAATAAGGTCACTGCACAGTGAGGCACTGAGCTTATTACTGATGTTATAAAGGATTGTTTTCCTTAGGTAAGTACAAGGATGTTGATAGCTAAACTATACCATGTGTTTGTTTTGGGTAAACATTTTGCTGTAATTCAATTTATGAGAGGGATCTGTCTCCTAAAAGCATTGGACATGACTGCATACTAATAAGAGATTATGTTCTTTAGCTCCACATACTGGAGAGCCTGAAAACAGGTAATTTAAGTCCAGGAGAAGTGCTTTTACTGTGTAATTATCAAATAAAAAGACAGCACCCAAAATGACAACCAGGATGCTGATTTTGGAAAACTCCTTTCTTTGGAAACTAGAGCTGTGTTCATTCCTGTGTTTCTTGGATTGGAAGACTAGTATGTTTTAAAGTAAAACATAAATAAACCACAAGATAGAGAAAACCAGTGAAAATACCTATAGTTGTGCAAACTTCAGAAGGATGAGAATTGTTTTTTCCCCAGGAACAGTTTGTGTCTACAATGTACCAAAAGGAGTTTGTTGATTTTGTTGGGGTTTTTTGTGGTTTCTTTTTGTTTTCCTCCCTGAATTGTAAACAAAACAGGAAGCTGCTCTGTAGGGAACAATATTTGGTGTGGCAATGGGATGTGGAAGAAGCCAGTTTGTGGTTATCCCATATGAATGAATTCTGAGGGAAATCCTTTTACATCTATTAAGCATTCCAGGGTCTGGTATGTGATTCTTTCCACTGTTATACACAGTTTAACTGTTTAACATGAATTCTTACCTCAGAGGCTGTGATTGCACAATTCAGGGAAGCCCTGACATCAGGCCTTTTACTCCAGATCAGTATTAGGAAAACTTTCTTCACTGAAAGGGTGGTCAGGCATTGAAACAGGATGCCCAGGGAAGTGGTGGAAGGGGAAAGGGTTAAAAAGGCGTGGGGACATGGTGGTGCTGGGTCAAGGCTGGACTCAAAGATCTTGAGGTCCCAGCTGTGCCAGGCTCCCTGTGGCTCCAAGGCAGCTGTCACGATCTGCTCTTACAAGCAGAGGTTGTGATGGTTCATTTTCCTGATCTCAGAGTACAAAAAAAACACAGCAAAGGGGGCTTTCAGTTTAATCACAGCAATGCACTTTCATTGAGTGCCAACAACAATTACGTGAGAGAGAGAGAGAGAGAGAGAGAGAGAGTGTTAAGGAAAATAAAGAGAGAGAGAGAAAGAGGAGTACAGCTACCAACAGAGAGATGATGTCCTCGAGGCCTTCTGCCAATAGACGTGTCTTCCTTCCATGGTGAGATCTCGAAAGTCCATTGCAGAAAATCACTCTTTATAGTCTTTTTCCAAATCGAGTGGCATCTGGCTAAAGCAATAAGCTGAGCAGTATTATTGTGTGGAGGAGAACCATTGTCCCAGGAAGGAAGTGTAAACATGCAGGACATACCATTACACACCTGTACCTGCCTGGAGCAGTGTACCATGGGTGTTGTATCCCTCTTGGGAACATTCTCCCCCCAAAGCCCCTCCCCCAGAAACTGTAACCTGGCCTGGGTTACCTGCTCCCTTGTCTCCTGACCTATAGCCATTGGCCGGGTAACCTGACCCTGACCCCAAAGGTGATAAAAACCCCTCTCTCCCCATGTGATCCCTCTCTCGCCTCGGGATCCCCTTTAAGGAATAAAGGCCTTGGAATACATCCTGGGGTAAGGAGCCTCTTTTGTAACTCTCTCTACCCTATTCTGTAGTTCCCCTCTTCCAATACTCCCCCTAAATCTGAGCTGGCAGTTTGTGGGGAGGTGGAGGAACTGGAGAATTTACACATGGGTACAACAAGCACACCTTCAAACAATCACCTGGCAATTGTCTGCCTTGACTAGTCCAGAGCCCCTGTCCAAAGTGAATGGAGTCCTCGGGGTCTGAGTCTCTTTCCTTGAAATAGTCGTGAGGCAAATGAGGGAAACTTGGGACCATCTCTGACAGCAGCCCCAGGCAGCAGCCAGGCTGGCAGTGCTGTGTCCTGCACAGCCTCCCTGGGGCACAGCACAGAGCCACTGAACTATCCTGTGCTCGGGATTGCCATTCTTCAGTGGCACTCTGCTACACAACAGCTTCTTTTCATTTGCTGAGTTTTCATTGTCTTTTATTTAGGAGAGTTCCAGTTTGCTCTGGAGGTCTGTTTTCAGTCAGAAAGTGTATTCATGACTGATAAAGCAAAGGCCTCTGCTTGCTGTGAAATATGAGCCTGATTCACAACCCTCTTGTGCTCTTGGAAGTATTTTCATTGATTGCAGCAGGCTTGGATCTATTCTTATTTCTGTGAAAATTCTGAAATAAATGAAGCTGCTTCAGGTCATGAGGAATGAAGGATAGCAGCTGTAGGTAGAGTGTTATTACTGTGGTGCCAATAATCTCCACTTGTATTAAATCTGTTACAAGGTGTCCATGGGAAATAGTTCTTTTTGTGTGGGACAGATGATTTCAGAGCTCCATGTGATTTTTTTTTTTGGCTTTTCACTCCTGGTTTGTCCTGGTTTCTCTGAGGCTCCTCATTTGTCCCTTTTCCCCCCATTGGTGTTCTGGTCACCCATGGAGCCAGTAGCTCATTAGAGATCCTGCTGGATTCCAAAGTTTGGCTTCTCACCCAGTTATGGGTTGACTCTGGCTGGACACCAGTTGCCCAATAAGGCTGGTCTATCACTCCCCTCTTCAGGTGAACAGGGGAGAGAAAATATAAAAAAAAGGCCTGTGGATGTAGATAAGGACAGGGAGGGATCATGCAACAATTGCTGTCATGGGCAAAACAGACTTGACTTGGGGAAATAAGTTTAGTTACTGAGATTTGAGGAGTCACAAGGTTTAAAAAAGCTCATTCTCTCCTGCATTTCCTCCCCCTTCTCCTCTTTGTACGATGAGGGTCAAGCTCAACAATTATATTCTGCTTCATTTAATCACAGAAAGTGGCACAGCAGGTAATGGTGCTGGTGATGCTGTCAGTGCCTTGGCTCTGAAACAGTAAAGTCAGCCCAAAAGGACAGTGTGGGCTTTCAGTGCTGGACCTCCTCAACCTCCATCTTCTCTGTTGAGACAGGTGTCACTTAATGCCAGTGAATGGCTTTTTTTTTTTTTTTTTTTTTGTGAAGGTTTCTAAGTGAGGAACATGAATAAAAATGCTTGCTCAGAGACATTCAGATGTGTCCATTTGTCATTGTTACTGTCTAGGATTTGGGTCAGAGAAAATCTCTGTCTATACTTGAATTCTTATTGTCTTGATCATCAAAATCAGTAATTTAATCTTTTAGTCTAAGAAATATTGGCAAAATAAAATGTTGAGTATTAAGCTGTAGACTGTATCCAGTCTCCTCAAAAAAAGGCTGATTTTTCTAATTTTTTTAATTAACTTTTTTGTAATATAAACAGTGTTGTGCTTTGCACAACTACATTTTATTTTGTTGGTTCCTTCAGAAAAATACGTGTTTATCTGCATTTTTAAATGCAGGGTGTATTCAGGTCCTGTTTTAGCCTCCCTTTTCTCAGGCTTACTGTTTGGTCTTTGATAATATACAAAATAGTCAAACAAATAACAAATAATATGGATTGTTATCACTGGATTAACTCTGACAAAAACCAAAGCACAAGGTTTTCCAGGCACTAAGTTATCTTTCTTTTCTTATGATCTTTATTATTAATTTGAATATTATTACAACATGCTAAGTAAATGTCTGGGTATATTTACATACGTATCAAAGAATTTTTTTTATGCTTTACAATAAAAGACTTAAACGAAAAACATCAATTAATTACTTATTCTTTGGAATGAATTAAAAGATAAATGAAGCTGAATGAAACTTAAACCTTGTGCTCAATGAATTTTCTTCTCCCATTTCTTTTTTTTCCACCACTGCCTTGTGTTTGTTTGAGCTGCATAAAGTCCCAGAAAACTCTGGCCTGTGGTTTCAATTCTTTGAAAATTACTCTTCACATCCAAGGTGAATGGTATCAGATAGAGTTATTTTCTAAATTGTTTCATGTTCTGAAATCTGAACCATGACTTCTGAAAATATGTGAATTTGAAATTTGAAGGGAAGGCATAGTACAACACAATATTGGTTTTGCTGAACAAGAGAAAATGTTGAGAAATCAGCACAAAACAGGTTTCCCTCCTTGCCCTGTCTCCTTGGTCCAGTTCTGCACAGGTTGTTTTTAGCAGTGTGCATTCTCTTCTCTACTGGCAATGAAAAACTCAGTATTTTGGCTCTTGCCCGGTCTACCCTGCTTGAGAAATGAACTTTAATACATCAACTAAGACAAGAAACACTTTCTGCAGCACACAGCCCAATGTGTAATGGATCATCAAATCCCTGATGGCCACTTGGACACAGCCCAAGCTCTTGGAATGGCTGCCTGTGGTGAAAGCCTGCAGTTTTGTGCATAACAGACCTCTGGGCATGGATGGAACATGTTTGCAGGGATCCAGTTGTGGTATCAAAGCCTCATTATCTCTGCCCAGGCCTTGGTTAGGAGCAGATCTTTCATCTGCACAGACCCCTGGCTCAGTGCTGTGGAAATCTCCCTGGAGCATGTGAGCTTCCAAACAGGCTGAGTACAGAGGCTGCAACCACCACAATAATTCTTGCTTTTGGGACACAGGAGAAACTTTCTTGCCCACCCAGCTGCAGGTATTGAATCCAGACCTACATATCCATGTAGAGGCAAATCTGCCTCCTTCAGCTTAGTTTTCTACTGAGCCCAAATAATTATCCTTATGACACAGTCCCTTCCTTGCCATCATTTTCCAGCCCTGAATTCACCATAGGCTTTGCAGCACTCAGGAACTTGCCTATAAGAGAGTTGCTGTCAGGGAATGTCAGTGTTGCACTGATTCTCAGGGGGAGCAGTCAGGGGCTGGCATTTCAATCATTAATTATCTTAACGATAAGAGTGAAGTTTCACACACTTCGAGCCAGTATAAGTAGATGTTACTGCCAAAACCAGCAGTTCAACCCTCCCTATGTCCCTGGCTACTTTTTCCCACCCCAGAATTGCCTTTGGTGAACTTTATTGTTTTCATTCAGATAAGTTCCCTGCTCCACTTCCCCACATGGCCACACAGATATTTGTCAGCATGGGTGGAGGAGTCCAGCTGAGAACAAACAACAGGAATGGTGAGAGAGGGCAGGACTGCCTCTTGTGGTGCCTGACCTAGCTAAAGCCAACTTAAAGTGTATGTGCGACTACTGCCTCACATAAAATAGCTCAATTTTACATCCTTCTCCTTTACTTCTTCGTGGGGTTCCCCCTTCAAAGTGCCTGTGCTGCAATGTGTGGTTAGGAGAATTGAAGTGAGAGAGTATTTGTTATGTATTGAAGATGGGCTCAGTTAATTAGAGTTTGAAAAAGGATTGGTCTTCTCTTACAAGTTGAGAAATCTAGAGTTTATTGCAGGGACAGAGTGGGGAAATAGCTCTGAAGGCATTTTAAAAATCCACCATCTGGAAGCATGGATTTCCTTGGACTCTTGGCTTGCTTCTCCCAGGAGGTTTACAGTTTTACAACACTCTGGCTCTGTAGCAGCACTGAAAATTTAGGTAGATTTCGAGGTTTTTTTATAATATCCATGGCTGTCCTGTCTCTGGCTTTGGATTTGGGAGGAAGAACAAAGATGGTTTCAGGCCACTTCACTCCCTGTCTTAGCTGAACGTGCTTTTACTGCCCTGTGGATGCTGAGACAATATCCAGGGCTGGGATCCTGCCAGCTGGAGAAGAGTGGGGGCACAGGGACAGCCTGGGGGCACTGCCTCACCAGCTGGCACTGCAAGGGGCACCTTGGTTTGCCTCGTTCTGCTTCTTGCATGGTTCAGTCTGTGAGGGCACTTGCTCATTCTCATGCAGGGCCACCTTTACTCAGCCTCACCAGTAACGTCACTGCAACTCAGTTTTAATTGGCCAATTTTTTAAAAGCTGCCACAGTCTTTAGGCTCCTAATGACTCCTAAAACATGAAATGAATTCCTAGTCACTGAGGCCGAAACAAAAATAAAAAAGAGCTCAGTGCTTTCTCTACTTGTTTTTCTTGCCTTTTCATGGGTGAATTATTATAAAGGAAGCTATGTATCCTTGGAGACATTCATTACCATAATGATAACTGGAAAGGGCTTCCTGTTGAGGAAATAATAAGTGTATCCTGGTTTGAATGAACTCCAAGAGAGAAAACTCTGTCCTTCTGCCTGTCCCAGCATGGTGCCCCTCCACAGGGCCCCTGATGATTTCTACGTGGAGCACAAGGGAGGAGCTACTTCTCCCAGAACCTATCTCTGGCTGTGTTTGGGACTCCAAATGGGAACCCAAATGGGAGGTAATAGAGCTGGGAATTACATTTACCTCCCTCTAGGTGCCATCTGCTGTCATGTCCCATGAAGGAACCCTGCCAGTGGCAGAGTGGGTACAACTGCACAGCAGTGGGGAAGGTACAAGAAGAAGTTATCAGTTTGCTTTGAGGAGGCTCCTGACTGTTGTGGGAGGAGGATGGCTCTCAAGGGAGGACTCTGGGAGTCTGAGAAGCAGAAATTCTAGAACAGCAGCCATTCCAATGCTTTTCTACATTCAGGAGCATTTTAGAGGGAATCCTTAGAGGGTTCCTCTTCCTATTCCTAAGCCCCACAGTCTTAGGCAGCCTGGCCCTCATTCCTCTGAACCAGCTGTAAAGCTTGTAAAGGGGAAGTGCTGGTAGACAAGGCAGGAAGGATAACCATGGGCAAACAGTTTGGATGAAATGATCTTCCTTTCTATGCACATCTGCTTCTGCAGACCTTTTGGACAGGTTGGGTGGTTTACTGAGGAGTATTTGCCCAGGGCTGTATTGGAGTATTTAGATTTTGTTTTAAGTGAGCTGGGGAAATGTATCAGTTCCAGCAGGGAGAGCAGAAAACCATGCAGAGTGTATAGCTGATTGGAAAAAAAATTAAAATAATTAAAGGAAATCACTGACCTTGGATTAAGCATTGCTGTCAGCTGCTCAGAGCATGGAGCTTTGCATAGTTGTGGGGTGATTATGCAGATCAAATGCACAACCAACCAGAAAATAGGAATTCTGTTCTGTAAAAAGCTAGAATTGTGCAACAGTACCACAACAACATCTCTGTACCCCAGGGTGGCTGGGGCAGGGCTCCTTCAGTCTGTATCAATAAGTTATACACATAGAGACCAATCAAAATTTTCCTTCGTTCAAAATCCTTTTATTCTAGATAAAAAATTTCATGGCTAATCATTATCATCTTGTTCCCTTGCTAGGTAATTAGTATTGCATTGTTGCTTTGTGCCTTTCCCTATGTTCCCTTCATGTTAGAGAAGTTTAATTGACATTAAAAGAAGAGGAAATTAAAGGGATTTTAATCAGTTAGTCTGTCCTATCTGTTTTAAAAAGAAAAGCTAGAGTAATAGAAAAATAGGCTGGTGTCTGTGCTCTCTTATCATCCATTTTGCCGTTCATTACTGAATTGATGAGAATGTCTGCTTTGCATATTTAATCATAGAACTGCTTAAAATACGACTGGGATTTCTTTCTGTTAGTGTTTCTCTAGGCAACACTATAGGTGTCAATAGGCTTTTGCCTAACTATTATCTCAACTTTTTTCAGTTTTCACTTAGAAACCAACACTGTGAGGTGAAAAATGAGCACTTAGTGTAGTTTTCTCAGAAGATTCTTTGATATCTAGAGTAAGATTTCATCTCATAAAGAACTAAGAAAAAAATGTTATCTATAAGACCTCTTTAAATCTATCGTTTAACATAAGAGTTTGTTTGAAGCTGTTTACTTAGAGATTTTCTGAATCAGGACTTTGGTGCATTAAGCTTGCAGAATCTATAAATGCCCAATGTCTGAGATATAAAATGGTTAGTGAGCTTACACTGAATGCAACAATAGAGCAGCACAGGTCACAAAAAAGAATATTTGGACTATATTAAATAGTCAAATTCTGAGAAATTTTGAAAATACTTTAAGTAAGAAACCCTTTCTAGAATTTGACTCAACCAATATAATAAGTTTAATGTATTTTAGTGACCTGGATGAAAACAGAAAAAATTTGCCTCATTTTTCTTAAGCAAAGGTGTTGAAGAACTGTTATTATTTGTCAGTTTTTCCTGTAGTGCAGAGCAAATATGAATTTTAAATGTAATGTTTATTAGGCTCTCGTCTGAAAATTGCAACAGTAAAGAAAATCAGAAAACATTCTTTAAGTAGCATTGGAGAAATTTATTAGAAGAATAGAAGTTCTGCAGTTTATGATGTGCTATTCAGAGGTGAACTCAAGCATGCCACTACCAGGCATTTAATTCAAAGCAAATTGTTAGGGACCTTGAGTAGCACACACTGGAGTAAGCAGGAGGGCTCCCACGGATTTCACTGTGCTTGGAGTCAGGCAGTAAAAATGAGATCCTGGCAGTTTTCCAGTGCAGGCTGATGGCAAAACTCCCATTGCCTCATTAGGAGCAGGATTTTGTATTAGGTTTATGCTAAGACTTCATTCCCACCAAACTTTTATCCTTAAAAAACCCCAAAAAACAAAAAAACCTCCAAAAATCAAACAAACAAACAAACAAAAACCCAAACAAAAAAGCAGAAGATGCATCCCTGCTATTGCTGTGCAGGTGATCAGCAGTTAAATGCCACGGCTGGGTGTGGCTTTAGCAGCCTGGCTGCTGATGGGAGATGGCCCTGAGGAGCTTTATGGCTCTTTCTTGGGTGGGGAGGCTCTCCTGAGCAGGTGCCTACAAGCTCTGGCAGTGTGGAACCTGCAGAGGGACAGGCTGGTGGGAACAGGCTGTGAAAATGATGGATATGGAGAGAGGGGTGCCTTGCTTACATCCTCTTACTGCCTGTGCCCATTCACCCTCATCTCCCAATCACAGAGGTGGGCAGAGGTTTTCTGAATCCCAAGGAGCAGTGTTTCTATTTCAGACTTTTTTTCTTTCTATTCCTGGCATGTGATAGCAAGTTGGACAAATTGCTTATAAACCTCAAGACCCTCCCTAGGATTTATTGGATCACTGAGCTAAGATTTTCTGGGTCTCAGAGGTCCATGCAACCCCAAACACCACATTCTGTCTGTGGTGAATGTTTTAGAGAGGAGATTTTGGCCTCTTTTGTAAAAGCATCTAAAGAGGAAACTTTGCATAGTATCCATTCTGATTTGTTGTCCATAGACTAATTTGGGAGATCATTTGAGAACTGACAAAAAATAAGCCACAAGTTTTTTTTTTTCTTTTGTATTTTTGAGACTTGCTGTCCAAATATGACACCTCAACTGTTCTGATACCACTGAAGTGAACACAGACTTCTTTGCTTTGATTTTAATTAACAATAGATTGGTTCCTCTGCCTATATATTAGTAATTATGAGAGTAATTGTGTGTGACTGTAGTTACTCCTGTGCTTAATTTTCATCCTGGTTAAAGGCAAAAGGAAGTTATCAAATATAAAATGTAAGTGGTTTGTTCCCAGATATGGATTCACGTTCTTGCATAAAAAAGTTGTCTGACAGACTAGATAAAATACATACCTCTTCTGGGAGGCCTTTAGCTATTGTGCCCCTAAAAGAAAATGTATTTACAATATAATATATGTTCCTCATAGATTTTATTTTGAGTGTCTTTTGGAGAAGGTGTCTTTGTCTCTTTGAGAGACATCACCTACATGAAAATCACAAACCCTTGGGAACATGTGTGCCCTCATGTTACAAGAAAATCTGTAAATGAAAGAATGCAAGGACAGGTGTAATGTGATTCTCCCAGGTGTGGGATGATGCTTTCTCTGTAACAGTGGTCATTTCCTCACTGAAAGAGAAAATGTATTTCTGAAATTTTCTTTTCTGAGACCCTTAATTGGCAGGTCCTTAGATTGATTTAATTTCTGGATCTTCTTGTAAATAACTGCCAAGGTGTCAGAAAGCATGGAGGTAGTTCAAAAATGCTTTCTTTGTCCTGTGATAACACTGCTACAGTAATGAAGATGTTGTCTAAGCTGCCATGGAGCCAGCTTTATGGATCTGGAGAAGATGAGTGCCAGCAGTACTGGGTAGTTATGGGTGGAAAAGTCCCCTTTATTTTAAATTCAATAGGGCCAGCACTAGAATACAGAATCCTGAAACTCTCTCCTGTTCTTTCTCTTTTGAGTGACTGCAGTCTCTAAGAGGAACATAGACACCACCATTAGCAAGGGACAAAGAGACATCTGTGCTGCCTTTCAGCAAGTGTGCAAATATAATGACTTGGAAAGGAGATCTGAGGAAAAAGAAGACTCAAACCCACAGACCCTTGGTTAATCAGCCATCTCTATCCAGCAGTAGTCCCTCTAACAATTCCTGTATAGAGTTATTTCCTAGCAATGACATTGGAGGACATTGCACATCTCCAGTCTTCCCTGTCCCTGTCTTGCTTCTGCGCTTGATAAGCAGAAAGCTCTGCTACAAATTGACAAAAGTCCCAACGGTTCCATAGCAATCAGCCACTTCCTACAGGCTTTGCAGGGTGTCCTGATGTGAAGCCTGGAGTGATGAGCAATTCCCTCTGCAAGGATGGCTGGGTCCATTGTCACTGCCCGAGTGCTCTGAGAAAATCAGGAAGGTCTCTTGTTGGACCTCTGGTGGGATTTCCCTGTGCAGAGGCTTGCTCCCTGAAGCTCTACTCGTTTAATCTGAAGTTCTCTTTTATTTACTCTGGGATAGGAGCCTGATAATAAAGGCCCTGCCTGTCAAACTATTTTAATGAATTAGGCCTATGGGAAGCCACTAACAGAAGCCTGTGCTGTGCTCAAGCATGGTCGTTGTGTGGCAACAGCTCCATCTGCCCTTCCACAGCACTTGGCACAGTCTGTGAGCCACAGAGCACTGTACTCTTGCAGGCACAGGTCTCTGCAGCCTGCCCAGCTTCCGTCAGTGCTGGTAAGATCCGGGCTCCAGGGGACCAGGCTGTGCAGGGAGCCGTGCCGCTGGGATGCTCTTCGCGTGTGCCGCGAGGGGGAAGCAGATGCTGCTGCATCATCCCTGAGGATGCGCACAGGAGATGCAGCCCGAGGGACAGGTGAGGGCAGGGAGGCTGCTGAACAGAGCCCTGACACTCAACCCTGTGATGAGCTGCTGAGACCTCTCTCTCCTCTGCAAGCCAGGCTCACCTTGTTTTCAAACGTGGGCGGTATCACTGTGGCACCCATTTCACAGGTGGAAAACCTGCCCTCCAAAACTCCACTGGGAGATGATGAGGCTCACTGAGAGGAGCTGGGTAACAAGGCACTGGGTGCCTCGCACTGGCCCAGCGTGCTCTGTAAAGGGCAAAGGTTCCTTCCTCATCTTGTCCACACACTCCCTTGCTGGAAAATACCTGTATTATTACAGTATTATACAGCATTATGTTGCTCTGCTGTTACACAATGCCCAAAGGAAGACTTTTGCAGCCCTTCTGTTTCAGGTGCTACAGATAATTTTTCATCTCCCCCCACATGGGAACATGTCCTGGGAACTTGTTCAAGCTAAAGTTTTGCTGTGCTTGCTTACAGAGCTGTGACCTTTCTTTGGAAATGCAAGAATTGCCCTTGGTTTTCAGCAAAGAGAAGATGAGCACATATTTACAACTTCACATAATTATATTTTACGATAACCTGATGCTAATGTGAACACCAAATTGAACATAAGAATCTAATTGTGTACTTCCTGTTGAATAATGCAAGACAGTAGCAGTCATTAGCCTTGTACTGTCTGAGAATGTAAGGCTCTTCCCTTTCTGGAAAGCACATAAACAAAAGACAAAGAAACAAAATCTCACAAGGTTGTCATTGTTCCTTTCTCTCAAGTCAGCAGCAGTGTCTCAGTGAATCAGATTCCCAGCATTGAGCACTCCCTGGTGTCTGGATGCTAAAAGGAAGGGTGTAAAACATGTTGTACCAGCTAGCAACCATACTGGCTTCTTTGAAACCAGTGGTTGCACTAAATGCCCATCTGGTTTTGAAATGCTGACCTTGGTCTGACACTCTGAACATGCTGGTAGCCTCAGCCAGTCCCCCAGGGCACTGCTAATGTGGCAAAGTGGAAGGACAGGAAAGAAATGAAAAAATTTATGTTGAATCTGAAGGATAGAAGGAATGAAAAGTAGCAAATGGACCAGCATTCTCAGCAACACACCTGTTTTCCAGGTAACCACTTTTATAGAATTCTGCAAAATGTCAGGGGTCAAATGTGTACAGGTTCACTCACAGATTCAAGTTCAGGACTTTGTGTGAGGTCTTGATTTTCAAATCCCTTTTCAGTAAGGAGCCTTCCATGTGGAGAGGGTAGGAAGAAAAAGAGGAATTTTGTTTGAAGCAGAATGCAAGGCGAAAGAACCTGCAGACCTAGCTCATTAATGAAATTTGGAAGTGGGCTGGAGTGTTTTGATAAGGCTGTCAAAACTATTGTTTTCAAATAACTGACACAAGTTTGGAGAAACACTCAGTGTTTCTCCGAATCCAGGCTTTAGTATGGAGCTATTCATCAATTTAGAGAACCTGTAACTGTAAAACAAGAGCAACTTACAAAATGAAATAAAGTAATTGATCAAAGGTTTCTTGATTTGTGCCTCAGCCTTCCTTTCTGTCTCACTGGTGTTCAGGGGGCAAGGGAAGAGAGCAGTGGGGATCTTCCCCCTAATGGAATAACCCAGCAAGAGAGAATTTTCCTCTTTAGCAGGCAGAAGCCTGGAAGAGGGATCAGAAGAGGTCTGAAGGTTATCCTTATCCCCAGTGGGTCATGTATTTAATGCTGGCATTGGGAAGAGTGGCAGGGTTAAATTCATTGTGTGTTTCCTTCCTGTCCTGTGGCAGTCACATCCCACTTACAAACAGTTCTTACACTATTATATTCACCCTGGTGAGATTCAGACTTGCACTGTGGTGGATCCAGGTACCTGGATATCCCTCCTGTGTTCCAGCAGAGCCTGGTGGTCCATGGATATGAAAAGCCAGCACTGCACAGCCCTGTGTAGGTAAAAGCCATAAAGGAAGAAGGAGTGACTGTCACACACAGTCAGAGAGTGTCTTTCTGTCTTTTGGTTTGCACTGGGAATACCAGCTGCCACTGCACAGCAGAGGCAGCTCTGACTCACTATTGTTGCTGTTTCTGGTAATCTCAGTATTTGCAATCACCATTGGGCTAATTGTTATGAGAAGTGCTACTCTGCTTCACACATCTGATGCATGTTGATTGTAGCTGTATAACAGAACAGTTTGTAACCTTCTGCTTCTTGTCTGTGTGAAAGGGATGTTTCTTTTCACTCCTGTGACAATTGAGAAATTAAAAGCTGTCTCAACTGGGGCTGTGCATGATCTAAGTCTTGTGCCTGCCTTCTTCTGTCACAGAGCTGCCTTTATTCCTTTGGGAAAGTTGTGCAAGTAAGGGTTTGCTTAAGTGAAGAAGCATGAGCTGCTGTGGGATTGCAAGGGGGAGTTTCTAAGAATTCAGAATGTATGTATAATTTTTCAGGCTCTGAAAGTGCAACCCAATGCTCCTGAAGTTAACTTCATGTGATTTGAGGTGAATATGGGCATAGCAGGAGTGTCAGTGCCTTGACAGGATCCACATGCCAGACTGGGCTCAGTTGGAAGCACTGTAATCATGAGTGGTGTGCTGAGGTCAAAGCTGTCCTCCTGTGGCCCAGCCTTAAGAGGAAAAGAAGGATGTTCCTGTCTAATTTACAAACTTGGTTTTGTAAATGTGTCTTTGTGATGTGAACACATGAAAGATGAAAGTAGCATAAGTTTGGTTGCTTTTCCCTTGAGCTCAAGGTTGATGATTTGTTGTTCAGTCTTATGCAGGGTATGAGTGGTTTGGGAGAGTTCCTTACCCTTTCATTTTCTCTCAGATTCTTTCTAGACCTGCATAAGTGTCCTAAATTCAAGCCTGTTTGGCACTGCCAATTGCATTTCTTAGATGTAAGTCAGGTTGGCTATGCTTGGGACTCTGGCATTGCTGACATACAACTACTATCTTTCTCTCTTGTGAGTTGCTGTTTGGCTCTACCAGTTTTCTTTCTTCCTGATTTTGGTCAAATGCTTATATCTAATAAAGTTTGTGAGTATTATGAAGATAACCAGCATTATGAGTTCTCCTTATGTCTGTAGGTTGTCTAAAAAATGGTAAATAAGATTTTTCTTAATGACAAAAACAAGTATCTCAATGTTTCCAGGGCTGTATTTCTAACTGTACTGCGTGCAGGTTGCAAGATGAGGGAGGGTTTTCATGTTTCATGCTGTGCTTACCTTTCCCACTTTCTGGTATAAATGGGTTTTTTGGATAGATTTGAATTCTCTCTGAGAAGCTAACTCCCTCTTTTAGTAATTTATATCTTATCTCTCTTTTTTTTTTTCCATCCTTTTTTTTTTCCCATCCTTTTTTTTTTTTTCCTTTTCTCCTAACCTGTGCAAGAACAATTTTGCCTTGCTCAATGTCAGATCCTTGAAGAAGAACATTTTAACTATGGTTATTTGAGGATTTTAGAGCAGCAATTCTGAGGCATATTTAAAAAGGATATCATTTTCCTACCAAGAGGAGGAAGCAATGTCTATTTTTCTGTCAGATTGCTGAACTCTCTGCCTTCCCAGATTGAGTCTGCTTGTGCCCTTGTCTCATTTTTGTTATTGCAAATGCTTCTATTACAGACCTATTTAATTGTGAGACTGGTCAGTGTCTCACAATTGCAATGGTTGCTTGTTAAGTTTTTCATGGGTCTGGATCTTCAAAGAGACGAGAGCAGTGGTTGGTTGCTGTAAAGTTGTTTATTGTGTGAATATGTCAGTCATGAAGGTGAGAGTTCAAAGTTCTAAAAGTTCATGCCGAAGCTTTTGGCTATGTCCCAAGCAAAGTAGCAGCAGCAGCTCTTGACTTTTCTTCTGCTTTGCCTTCTTCTTTTTCTTCTATGTGTCTTCCTCCTTTCTTCTGCTGCTTCTTCTGTGTGTGAGTGTGTGAGTGTGTGTGTGAGAGAGCGAAACACAGGGGTTCTTTATTCATGAATCATCCAATCAGCTGAAAACACGATTCTAAAATATTCTTTCTACACCTATTAGAGTTTAATTCTAAAGTACGAAAGCAGTGTCAGTTCTTACACAGAATTTACACATATAGTTCTGTCTATTCACATAAATGGTTCTGTCTTATCTAGGAATGCAAGCAATGTTCTACTACGTTTTTGTTATGTCCAGAGCTAAGTTACTGAACTTTAAATGAGGTTTTAGGACTTTTTACTCTCTCAAGATATACTTACTTACTTAACTTTAACCTACTTAAAACTAAAACTTGTACTTCTACTTCATGTCTTCTGGCTTAATATATTTTAATTTCTCTAAAGGCGTTAATTTAATCCCCACATTCTTTTCTCTCTCTGAGAGACTCAGAGAGACTTCTATTTCATGCACTCCAACAGTTGCCCAGCCATTAATCAGCCCTAGAAGTGGAGCTGTGCCATTTCTTTGCTAGGGATGGTCCCCACAGTTGGTGTGACACTCTGCATGTGCTGGTGGCCTTAGCCAGCACCTGGCATGAGGCTGTGAGTGTTTCTCTCTGGTGAGCACCTTGCCCAGGTACCTGCACTGGGGCTCTATCTGCCAGAAATCACTCCTCCAGGTGAGTAGGGATAATTTTATTAGAAGGACAATTATCCTGGCTGCATGCTTCACCTCTCTCTAGCATAGCTGTGCGTGGCCCCAGGGTGATTCCCACTTCTGGAGGGAATTGCCTCAAGGTTGTACAGGGCATGGTAACAAGAAATGGCCAAGTGGCTACTGAACTTCTAATAGGAGGCAAGGTACTTTTAATAATTCTAGCACATGCTTACATACTTCTGTGAATGTAGATTTTAGTTGTTTAAGATCATGTCTCCTTGAAAGACCCTGGGGCTTAGCTCATTTGCTGAGGCTTCCAAGGGAGCAAAGGCCAATGCTCTGATGCCTGTGAAAGTTGAGCAAGTTTGCCCTCTCAACAAAGTGCAACCTACAGATGACAAATGGAATGTGTGTTTCAAAACAAAACAAAACAAAAAGTACTGCCAAGAAGCACACAGTTTAGCAGTTGTATGAAAGTTAAAAATTGTGGAAGAGAATGGGTCTAATGTACAACATCACGACTTGTTTTCTGGGAAATGGCTTGAAATGGCATGCAACAACATTTTCTAATCTTTCAAGAGCTGAAAAAAGGCTTTCAGCTCACTGCTTGTAGTGTTATGTGTTGTGGCTTGGCTTTGTACTGAAATACCAATAATTTAATGTTTAGCTGAGACTAAATGTCTTTGGAAGCAAGAGGGTGAGAATGGCAGACTGCAGTCTGGAAGAATTGGTGTTTTATGCCTGATTTTTGTTTGATTTCTGAATATAATGAAAATTGTCTTGATACGTCAATAACCAATAACTTCTCTGAGTTTCTTCTATAAAAAGAATGAGTGGGTGTTCTGCAGAGTGACATCTTGTGCATGCACAGCTTTTTTTTTGAAGGTTTTGCCCTTTGTCATTCCCATCTCACATGATTTCTGGAGCACTGTCATTGTTTTGGAAGATGAAGAATTTTTTCTTTCCACATTATTATTAGCATGCTAATGCTACTTAATTTTTTCAAACAGATCAGTGCATTGACATACTAGCTCTAGTCATGAGAAAGCAGCACCAGTGCTGTGAACACCAGAGGATAAATCTGTCAGGCAGAGAAGAAGGGATTTGTGTTACAGAGAAGTCAATATGAGACTGTTGTCCTGAAGTCCATAATCCATTTAAGCTCTTGTCTCAACACACATTAGTATGTACATTTTCCTGTAGAGTAATCAGCATTTACCTTGAGACATGTCCCTGCCTTGAAAGCTAGGGACAGCTCGGCAGTTCATATTTCCAATATGACAAACATACTAAGGAAGTATCTATTAATTATTCTACAAAACTTATACATTGACCCTTTTGTTTTCATAATCTCAATAAAGTCTGCATTCCAAACCCTTATGGACAAAGAGACTATTCCTTTATGGAAATACAGCATGCAGTTGCCAAATCTTCTTGAAAGGATTTTATTTTGTAAATCCTATATGGGAACTTCAAACCTACCACACTCTTAGTACATCATCTAGGGGGAAGGATTGTTTCTTTTTCTTGAGTTTGTTTGTTTGTTTGTTTCTTTTCCTGTATCACAGCTTTGCACCAGTAGATTTTGGTATGTTGTCCTCATGAACTAGTGTTATATTTCCATTTCTCCCTTTCTGTTCACAAAAAATGGGGACTCTAGTTAAAAATCCACTCTCTTCTTCCAAAATGTTTCCAGCTGAGAGACAAATCAGGCCTGTATCATTCTTATTTGGTAGCTGTCAATGTCATTTTCCTCTGAGGTACTTTTTGTAATTGTGGCCCTGATCGTTTTGTAGCTATTGCTTTCAGACATGCCATGCACTTCATCTGTCAGAGCCAGGAAATATGTCTTAGCCTATTTATGGTGTTTGTGAGGAACAAACTGATCAACTGAGTTCTAGTTTATTTCCAAAGATAGTTCGGAAATTATGTATGTACATAATGTGGTGGCTTTTTGAGTGGTCAGAGGAGATGACAGTGAAACCTGGGAGGAAGGAAGTGGCATGTGGATGTTATAGCTCTTGCTGCTGGTTTGTATCCGGTGCTGACCAAAGGAAATGGGTGAAGGATATTGGCTCTTTTGCCCCACTTTACTTAACCAAGTATGTTTTGTGGTTTTTATCAGATGATTAAACTGCAGCACTTGTAGGCAGTTCTCTGCACAGCCACAGTTCTTATAGTTGTAGTATAGGCACAAATGCTGGCCAAAGTTTGCTTTCAATCTTACAAGTGTGTTTCTTTCTGGAGGCTGATTTTCTGGTTTTTCTTTAGAAACTGGCTCCTCATATGTCAGGTTGCTCTATGCTCTATGTCCTGCAGTGATTTATTTTACATGTGAAATAGCTAGCACTACTCAAAAACTTATTATTTTTTTTGTGTGACAGTGGAAGGGTAAGAATAGTGATTGGTCATGTGTTTTATAAGGAAAGCTGCTACTCTGGGATTTGGCATTGCCTTCCCTGGTATAACAGAGCCTCCTTTTCTCCTCTGTGTCTTGAGGATGAAGTGGAGGGTCTTCCTTAGGTGACCTTTTCTCCTGCAGGGAAGAATAAATAAAATCCATGAGAGTTTTATCAGAGTCCATCTGCTAAGAAGAACTTTACAACATTGAGATGTCAGCTGGATTAAAGGATCAAGATAGCTTTCTGAAATTTCAGAGCTGAGAGTTCTTTTCTGACTGTAAATAACCTATTGCAGGCTTATCACAAAGGAATGTACCACATAATGGATGGTAGTGACAATCCAGCCATCAAATTATTAACTAAATAAATAATCTCCAGAAAAAAAATCAGTACATGTTTTCTATGGGTTATGACTAACAGGAAATGCTTCATCATTTAAATTAGTCTTTCAGTGTGTTCTTTAATGAAATTACCTTTTTGTGGAACTGATGGAATCACACACAGTGGTAATTCATTGAGGAAGAGTCAGGGTCTTTTCTGGAAAGGTTGACACCAGAGTGAGTCAACTTCCCAGAAAAACACCAATGACCTACATAGCTTTGAGTTCTGTATTTACAGTGGGCATATTAAAGACAAGACTGGCATATTTATATACAAATGAAATCTTATTGTCAGTGTCTGTTCTTATATTATTGGTATTTCTAGTCTGTTCTATGCCCAAGGATGGGTGAGAACTCTGCAAAATTCTGCTGCCCATATTTGTCTTGTGAAGTTTAATGAGTACTTTTTCACAAGGCTGTGCTAATGGAGTGAGCTCAGGGCTCTCACTGTCAGGGTGAAGTCCTGAGGGTGGCTGTGAAATGCTGTGCCCCTGATGTCAGAAAAGGGCCTTGGAAAAGGAGAACAAACACAATAATTGTGCCATTTCCCTTATCCAAGGAAAAATGAAGCCAGCCTATTCAGGAGTAAGGGCTTCTCTTTTACTGGAACCTCTGTTTCAGAACAAAATTTCAATCTGAAATAAAAAGCAGAAATATCAATTCTTCCTGCAATTTGAAAATGAAAAGAAGCGTCAGCTCAGTTCTATTGCTTCTTATTAGGACAATATCAGAATGATTATTCAAATGAAATAGTTTTAATTGAAATACTGATTTAAACTCACTTTGAATTTGTGATTTAGGTTGTGGTGTTTAACTTATATGCTTCAATATTAATTTTTGAATCTGTAGTGGCATATACAGAAATGAATCACATTTTCAGCATTGGAGATGCTCTGATAGCCTTGCACAACAAAAGGAAAGTAAAAAAATGAATAATTGTGATTTTGTATTCAACTCTTAACCTATATCTCAGACAAAGTTAAGATCACAAGATCCTTTCTTTATAAATAGAATATGAGGGCTGTAGAAAGTTTCATTCTAAATCAGTGTCCTTGAATCCAGATGAGATGGATTGCTTGACCCTGAGGTTATTTAGGTGGCAAGTGTGTAGAAATGGTTCTTTCTTTTCAGCTTTTGAGAAATGTCTCTTACCTGACTTGGGTCTGACCCATTTGGATCCAGTGTGTGCAGTGCACGGTGGCCATAAGTGGAAAAAAGCAGCACCTGAGCTCTGACAACTCAGCTCTGGGTGACTGTGGAGTGATGTCACTGACCATGCACAAAAACACTCTTGTATTTAATGTGCCACTCAAGCTGTGGACAGCTTTAAAGAAATCAGTGATTTTACATTGCTAAATTCTAGTGGTGTTAAGCGGAAAAGTGGATGCTTAAGTGAAAATGGCTCTCACTTTTCCCCACCTAGATATTTTTATTTCCCTTTCTTTCTGATTATTTCACCAAATACCTTCCACTGGCTCATATTGACCTTTCAAGAACTTGGTGTTACAGCTTCCTTTCCTCCTTAAAAAATCTTCCTGTGGTTTTGAACAATGGGATAGAAGTGGTAGCCAAGACAGGTTGGACCATTAGAGTGATCACCTGTTGTCTTTTATCACTGGTAATTTTTCTCCAGCCAAGTTGCCTATTGTTATTTGTCCCTTTCTTGTTCCCAGAGCTAAAAATATAATCAGTGAATTGGAAAGTATTCAGGGGTGGTGGCTGTAATGAGTAGGAACATCTTGCTTGCTTCAGGTCCAAATTTAGGCTACGTGGAGCATCTTCCTGGTTTTGGCAGACTTAGACTCATTTTGTGAATGCGAGAGAATTAAGAGTAAATGGAATCATTATATTTGAAGCTTTTCTTCTGTTTTTCTTCAGAAAATATACCTTCAAGACACAGCTTCACTGTATCATGTCTGGGATCCTTATTAAACCAAATTTAATTTTCCTTTTTTGCCTTCAGATGTGTTAGGACTCAGAGAGGTGCTACCTGTGTATGGATTGTGACTGCACTCTGATGTATTGCTTTAGGAAGTGTATTTAATGGCATTAGTAAAATCCCCCCAATTATCATCCTAAGACAAACCTGTGTGAATTCAGACTTTTCATAAAACACCTTACGTCTCACCTGTAACTGGCAGACTTTACATTTGTTTTATTGTGGATGGTGGTTGGTATTTGGAGTCCTAGTTCTGCTGTGTATTTTCTTTAGGAATCTCCATATTCTACCTGCCAAACTACAATTCAAGTTGAAGTGTAACACTTTAAGCATCCAATTTCTACCACAGCTTATCCTTATGACCTTGAGGGACTGTTCACATGCTGCAAAGTCCTAGAAAACAACATGAGGCAAAACAGATAGAGAATGATATGCATGGTCGCTGACTGTAATCCAATCATGTCCTCCTTTTATTTTTATTTCTTAAAGACAATAATACCCTAGGCAGGAAACACACAGTGAATCTTCTTTGCCTACTGAACCTGTTCCTCCAAATCTATGAGTATAAATCAGCAATTATCAGTGGCAATTTCTTGAGAAGTGCAGGGCTTGGGGCATGTGTATAAAATTACAAGGCTGATGCAAACAAACCTCAGGTGGTTCCCAGAGTGCCAGGGAGGCATCTCTCACACTGAGATTACTGCCAGGCAATTGTCTGTCCCCAACACTGTGTTCAGTCTTGTTATTCTCATTGTTTACTCTGTGGTGCTTAAAAAAATTCAAGCCCAAAAACTTAACTGAAATTTTTTTGTCTGTAAGAATGTTTTTGACAAATGCAGTAATTCCAAGGATGTGGCATCTGGCGTGGTTAGGACCTCAAGGAGGAAGAACACGAGTTTGGACTTGTGCCTCCACACATGTGCATTTCAGGAGAATTAAATGTGTGTTCCAGGCAGAAGGAGAAGCAGTAACTTCCCAGCCAACTAAATGCTTGTTTGGCCCACTCCCCAACCTCCTTTATAGCTGCACTTGCAGCCTGACTCTAATCCATGGTAGCTGCCTGCCAGCACTTGGCAGGAAATCTTGCAAACAACCTGTGTCATAAATAAGTTGGAGTTTGATACAGATGAACCAGAAACTTTTCCTTTGTGGTTTTTCTCCATCTCCTTGTTCTCTTTCTCTTTAGTCTAAGGAGTCTTGAGTCATGTTCTTATTTGGCTGTTCTGCTTCCAGCTCAGATGGAATAGGGTTATTGCTTGGCAGTGGGTATTTACTGAATAAGTTTCAAGTAGTTCCACCCTAGGAACCAGGGGAATGTCTGCAGAGAGTGATGGCATAATTAAAAGATATACAGTGGGGTTGCACAGCAGCAGTGAACAACTCTGTAATATTAAGAGTGAGCTGAGAGTTCTGGGATTAAGGGTTTCTGGGTGGGTTCCTGAGTTAAGCACCTAAATGAGTCAACTGCTTTTCAAAACAAATGAACTTCTGACAGATTTCATTGCCTAAAATTCTCCTTTCTCTCACCTGAACAGGATGATTTAGCTCACTGCTGGGATAGGACAGGGCTTGATTTGTTTGTGTTTTTAAACAGTGAAATGATAGTCTAAGGTAAAAGCACTGACATGAAACTGAGGGGACTTGGGTTTCATTTCTGACTATATCACAGAGTACATGTGACCCTGGGCAGCTCATTTAATCTATCTGTGCCATGGTTTTCAGCTGTAAAATAGGACAAATCCTATCTTTCACATGGCTTTTTCTCTTCTAGCTCTAGTTTGGATCATTAGCCCTCTCCAATCCAGGGGACCATTTCTCACGCTGTGTACGTTCAGGCCAAGAGTGTGGGACCTAAATATAATTCTGCTGCTAGCAGAATAAAGAACAAACCATTCCACAGAATCTCAAGTATTTGGGGCTCACTTTGCTGCTGTTTCAGTTTGCAGAAGTTTTTTTCCATATTTCCTGAAGTATTCACTACAGTTCACTCAGGCTTTTTCTGTGCCTTATTAGAATGTGTCTGAGAAGCAGAAAAGATGAGCATGTTCCAGTGCTGACTACTGTATTAAAATTCTCTGCACCTCCATTTCCCCCCATTAGATAGAGAGACTTCCATGGCTACTCTGCAACAAGCTCTCAACACTGCTCTAAAATGTCTGTACTTTTTTTGCTATTAATTTCCTTCTTCAGGGTTTTCTTAGGTTTGGAGCATTTCATTTAATCCAATAAGACTTGTGTGCTCACAGATGACCTTGTTAGGTATTTTTAATTAAAAAGACCAGCTTTCCTTTTTTTCCCCCCTAAGGAATGACTTTGTGACTTATTTTCAACTATCTTTTCCTGACGATATTTTATTTACAGACACCACATGAGTGATTTGCTTTGCTTTGACATTTTCCAGCTAGCTAAAAGAAAGCCACCTTTTGCTATTTTTTCAGTGGGGACCTTGCTATCAGGGGACTCCTTTCTCTGCCTGTTTGTGGTTTATGGTGATTCTTTGTTTAGTCAGAATATTTTTTCCAAGTCAGGAAAAAGAATCACTTATTGACCTGACTTTTATTGCTGCTCTGAGCCAAACATCACCCATAAATTGAGCATCCTCTTTTATCTGAATGAAATGCTGTAAATTCTATTAAACATTTTACCATTTCTCTCTCTTGCAAGAATGTTGGAGTGTCATGCAACCCAGAGGAATAGTTTCATTTTTGTTATTAAATAATCTGGTCCTGTTCTTTATCAATCTCTATTTTAAATGAGTTTGGCTAAATTAAATGACTCTTTATTGTGGCTGGCAAGACAGAATGGTTTAGTGCTCTGGCCTTTTATCTCTGGAGACCTGAAGGCCATGCTTTTGGTCCAGATAAGGCTGCTTTGCACCTCTGAAGCAATATAAAGTGACATTCAGCAGCCTCAGAGGACTGTTAGCAAAATCCTTTATAGCTTGAGAGCCCTTCACAGAGACTTTTAGGAAAGTTCCTTTCCAATCATTGCATTGTGCTAGTATAGTGCAAAAACATGTTGGAAAACTCATGCTCAAGAGCAAAATCTTGTGCTGATTTCCTGCTGCAGGTCCCAGCCAGTCGATTTGTTTGGATTTATCTGGGTCTGGTGGGGCTGGTCATGTCCCAGGGCCATGCTGCAATTTGCTCTAACGTGCTGCTTGCCAGCTGCAGATGTAACCAGACCTGCAGTCTTGGGCAATGGCTGCAAGTCCATCCTGGCAGAACTGTCCTTGGTTTTTATTACTTTGCCCTACTCTAAATCCCCAGGAACTCATTTTACCTAGAGGGCAATGCATTTATTTATACATCTTGGGCCCAGTTCAGCATTCTCTGGTGATGCTGAGGATTTTGCACATCAGCACATGCCAAACCAGAGATGGATTTTGGAATGTCCATGGGAAGAGCACACAGTTCTGTTGCAATATTACAGCAGGAGTGTTGTACACAGCTTGGCCCAAATGCTTGCAAAACCAGAGTGGTTGTGAGAAGAACTGCATTGCTCAGCCCCACAGGGTCTATGTGCTGCTGTCTATCTTATCGGAAACTTTGAATTTTGCAATTATTTTTACCGTCTCCTGTGGTTTGATGAAAAGGCAGGAGCTTTCAGGATGTTTGTTTCTGTAAGCTGGGGAAAGTTTTTTTTCATAATGAAGTAGAAAAGCTTTAAGAAGTAGTTGCAGAATCAAAGGGAATTGGCTTCAAGAAAAATAAACCTTCAAGAATCTAGGCGAGATCTATATGTAGCTGGCAGAGATGCATAAAGTGACACTGGCTGCTGATGTACTCAGGTGAGCAAATCTGCATTTGGTTGCAGGCAGACAGGTATTGATCTAAGAACCCTTTCAAACCTATAACTTTGTCTCCTTGGGGATCTGGCTTTACTGTAATGTTTGTGGAAGCCTTGCTGAAGTTCAGGAGCCTGGGAATTGGATTTTACCAGCCTCAGTGTTACTCATGAAAAGATTCTACAATTTTCCTGTCGCTCCAATAACCCCTGCAAGGGTTACTCACACAGGAGGAGCAGAACTACCTTAGATGACATTGCAGTAGCTGAACATTGGCTGTGTGAGGAAGCAATTGTATTTACACTCTGCTGATACAGCAGCATATGACAGGGACTGGAGGAACTCCCAGCTTTGCAAACCTGGACTTTTAGAGAAGCTCAGATCTTTTGACTTCTTTCCTTGAAGTTGCTGTTGGTGCACTTCTCTCTGCTGGACTCTGCTGAACTCAGCTGAGCTAATCTGAGGTAGCACTGTGTGCTCCTCTTCTCACCTAGAGAACCAAAGCTATAGTGGCCAATCTCTGATTTGATTAAAAAACAAAACAAAACAAAACAAAAGAAAAGAAACTAAAAAGAAAAGGAAAACAAAAGAACTTGCTGTTACAGAATAGTCTCAATGAATTTTCTAGCTGTCATCATAATAACTGCTATTGCATTATGTTTGAAATTTCATTATGCTCTACTCTGGCACTGATTCACCTAGACACTGAGACAGTATTAAGACCATCTTATCAAATAGTTGCAGTAATAAAATATTTCCTGTCTTGCTGTGAAGAGCTTCACAGAATTAGGGAAAAGGAAGAAGTACAGCTGACGAGGGCTTCATGATGCCTCATAGCCCAAGTGCTTTTTGTGTGTTTTTCTATTTCACAGTTTGCATTGGATTTCACAGATAAAAGACTAATCTTGTTGCCTTTTTGGCGTAATTTATTTTGTCTGCTTCATGCAACTAGGTGATTTAAATGGTCCACAACTGAGAGATACCTTGGGGAAAAAAACTTAGTTTTCTGCTTCATATTATTCAGACTCTAAAGCTCAAAGTAATTGAATCTCTACTCAGAAATGAAGATTGAGTATTTTTGTTTTAAATTTAAGTGTCTATATAAACATGATGCCTCAGGGCTTTGCTGATTTATAATGTATGTGATTTGAAGGGTGCCTTAGTGGCTTCAGCAGAACCCTTTTCATTTTATTAGTCTTTGGGAACAAAATATGCAGCACATAATTCTTTTCTTTCCTGCACTATAATACGGCTAATGCTCTTTTCTGTCATGATCCTGTATAATGCTATTAGCTAAGCAGCTGTTCTGTACCTCAGACACACGAAAAAACACCTCCCAATATTGGTTCCTCCATGCACTAATGATAATCTCCATGCAGTTTTTTTCCTCCTTTTATGTTTTTGTCCTTTCCCCTGCTGCCTCTCAGCCAGGTGTCTTCAGCCTAATGGCCATAATAACAGATGAGCTGATGATGCCAGAGCTTGCTGCTGTCACACCACTGCTCCTTGGGAGCCTCTCTGGTGTCACTGTGCACAGCAGGATGGCTGCCCTCACCCTGGAGCCTGTCCCTTTGGAGAGGCACAACCTGAGGGCCTGTGTGGTGTCACTGACTTCTGTGGGTCTGCAGGCTGACACATCACCTTCCCAGTGTGTGCTTTAGCTGCCTCTTACCAGACTGCAAGTTCAGGAGTGTGAAGTTGAGCGATTTCCTTCATCCTTTGGTGTGACAGAGCCCCAGGTAACAGTGCTCAGATGATGTCTCCCACGGGAGAAGTGGCTGAGGCAGCAGCATGGTTTGATATTTCCAGCCAGCTGTGCTATGATTTAATCTGTGTCAGATGTTTCCAGGCACAATCAGTTTAAAATATCTTCCATTAAGTTAAAAACCAGGACTGGTAAGAGAAAGTCACAGTTGGAAGAACCACTGAAAAAGTCCTGGTGGCCCCAAAGTGGATGCTGCCTCCTAAATGAACTGTCCAGTTCAGTTTTCATTTAAGACCCAAAATAAAGTTTGAAAGTTGCAGAACTTAATATGAGAGCCAACTCAGTGTGACTCTGATCACTTTTCATGAGCCCATATTTTTCTGTGAGAACCTCTTGCCTCTTTCACTTCATGGACAGCCAGTGGTCAGTGCCTTGCAAGGCAGTCCAGGGCTGAAATGTGGAATGGCTACAATCTCATAAACGCAGCAATTTATGTACTGTCGTCTGAAGGTGAGACCATAGTGATGCTTGAAGACCTTTGTTTTCCTCAGGGAGCAACAGTAAATGTGTTTGGTTTGGCTTTTTGGTGACGATGTATTCTGTTGATGTGCAGTGAACTGAGGATTTAGACTGGGATAAGTGCTCTTAGTTTCTATTTGGGAGTTTGTTTTTGTCAGTCAGGCAAGGTCAGAGGAGAGAATTATCCAGAACTTGGTATAAGTCTCTCAACTTCTGCAGAAATGCAGTCTGTATGAATTGAGTTGGTTCTTTTAAATTTCATTTAATTTTTAAGTTTTTGACTTGCTTAATGGCCATTGATATATAAGCTGGCCTCCTTTTGCGTGCAGGAGGCAACAGTCTTTTTGCACAGTAAAAGCTTCATATGTTTTAAAAACCTGTGGGCTCTGTAGAAGAATGCTCATTCTGTACGGAACTGACAGGAAAATTGTCTTTAAAATTGTTCAAATTATTTGAGAATGGTGTTTTCCTTGCTTGTACTTAGATACCAGTGTGATATGTCCCTTAGAAAAACCTAAGACAGTGAGACTTGGCTTTAGACCAGGTGGCATTAACACTTCCACTGGCATTTTTTAGCTTGGACTGAAAATATTTATGCTTAAAGGAGTTAAAAGTTTGTGTGTCTGCTGGTAAACAATTGCCCAGACCTCTCTTCAAGCTCTGTGTAAGAGTGCACAGAAGTACACACAGAAAGGAGCAGGTATTTTTATCTTTTTTTGCTGGAAGAAAGTAGTTGCACTCCACAGCCTGTTTTGTGTGTGATGTGAGTCTGTTTTGCACCAAAGGAATGTGGTGGCACCTGTAAATTCTGACAGTGCAAAGTCTAATCCTGTTTTTCTCCTGCTCATGCACATATGCTGACACATGCAAGCACAGGCTCTTTGAGTGGGGCAGTGTATATACACAGCTTTTCCTGTACAAAAGGGAATGTTAACATTGGAAAGATGCAGCTTGTAAACCACTTTTTTAAACTGAGCTCTTTGTCCATGTCCCACACATCCCTCAGGTCACTGGCTAAGAATTATCCCACACTGTTTGGCCTACTCTTATCCCTGGGCTTTCCTCATCTTCACATTTATATAATTGCATGTTACCTAAATACACTGTATACGTCAGGAAGAATGTCTATTTTTTGTTTTGACTACTGTTTAATTTCCTAGTGTGCTGCTGGTTTCCTCAAGAGTCATAGAGTAACAGCTGGGGCACAGTATGTTCTTCCAACAGATCAATAGGGGTATATGTGCCTTTAGTTCCTAAGAAAACAAACATTTTATCTTTTCCTGGAGCAGCCTCTTTTCCACAGAGAACAAACATAATTTGTCAAACTAGGAATATTCTTCTCATGCCCAACTAAACAAAACAAATTAATTTACAATATTTCTTGCTCTGAATACTTCTGGGAGGCATTTGGACAATCACTCAGGAGTATTCCCACTTCTGCCAACTTCTTAGGTGAAAAGAAAAAGAAAGGAAATTCTGTCAATTAAAGAAAAATTATTGTGACTAAAATATATGAGGTCAATGAATAATTTTAAAAATCTGCTTTTACATTAGTTATTTGAGTTTTTTACTTTGCTTTGAGTTCCAGCCCCAGTTTTGAGTTTCAGGAAGGTGCATCCCCCATCTGACCCCAGCCCTACTTTCCAGCAGCACAGCTACTAGAGAAAGGGGAAATTGGTTACCAAAATTAAGGTACAAATGTTAAACTTTTCCATTTTGATATAGAGATCTGTAGAGCAGACTGACAGAAAGACAGAGGGTATTTTCTACTGAATCCTGGATATGGGGAGCCTTTCTACTCTTCCTTCCACAAGAATTTTGGTTTCTTTTAGGTGGAAGACAGAATGTGTGGCAAAAAGATATCCCTAGAATAACAAAGTTGGTGAGTTGATATGATTTGCTTATAGTCATTGAAGACATCTGTGGCAGAGCAGGCAATTTCTTTGGATCTTGTGAGTTCCAATATTTGGTGGCCTTTTCTGAAGATACTGTTTTTTAAACTCCTTTTCCCACCCCTTCTTTTCTGTTTATTCTTTCTTGACAAATTTTCTTTGGCAGTTTGGCAGCATCCCAGATATATTTTGATAGACATCAGAGAACTGAATAAAAATTAAATTAATTCAATGACAAAACCAATCAACCATTTCAGAGACAATCAGAAAAGGTGTGTGTGGGGGAAAAAACAGCCAAAAAACCCCTCAAACTGATTTAGAAAAAAACATCACTATTCATGAGCCATTACTGAACTTTGCATTCTCACATCTGATTTATTTATTTTTTAATAGCTTTGAAGAATGGAGAAAATAGGATCAGAGCTGCAATGCAAAATGACAAGTGTTTGGTTTGTTATTGGTTCCAGCTAATAAATGTGAATATTGCTGTGAGTTTCTTTCAAGCTGTGGGCATAACAACTGAAATTTCATTCAAGTTAAATGAGGGAGCAGTTAAAAACATCTTTATTTGGTGAGGGATGAAAAAATAGAGGCTGCCTTCAGAAGCATAGAATGGTAAAACACAGAGAAGTAGTTAGTCTGGTTGGATTCAAACACTTCCTTGGATTAGTGAGGCATGCTGGGAGATTGAAGTGTTGCATATGAGGAGCTTATTTTTAAGAGAAGAAAACAGGACCAGAAAAGCTGAGGAGATGATCAGAATAAGCATTACTACCACTGGGAACATCTTTTTGAGGAACAAGATGATAGATATTATTCTTGCAAGACAATAGGGTATTATTGTTTCCTCACTTAAAAAAAAAAAGAAGAATAAAAAGCAAAGTAAGATTTCATGGGAAAAAAATAGGTCTTATCTCCATTTTGTCTCCATCATCTGTTTCTTTTTTGGTTGTGAATGATAGCTTAGGTCTGGCTCAGTGCTCAGGTGAAAAGGAGTAAATGAGGTCCATATTTTGGGCTGAGTCTCAGCTAATACAAGTGAGCACAACTGTCTGCTCTTGACCCTTTGTAAGGACAAGATTTGCAGAAGCAAGTGAGAAAGGTGATTGAGTTCTCAGTTTAGGGCAAATTAGATGTCATTTGACACAGGATGGTTTCCAATTCTGACATATTTTACTGTCAAAAAGTGATGCAAGGATAAAAATAGAACTGCTGGAAAGAACTAATGTTCATCCCTCTTCTGACCAAACTGCAGAAAACAGGATAATTATAGGTGTGTGGGGGATGAGGAACCTTCTGAACTTTGCCATTTTCCCTGTAAACACTAAGCCCACTGAGCCTCATCCAAGTTCTGTCAAGTAAACAGTGGGAGTCCATTGCTATGGCCTAGTGAGAGAGAATGGTGTTTATGGGGTTTTTGGTTTGTTTGTTTGTGGGATTTTTTGGTAGTTTTTTTTTTTCCTTAAAATGTTTTTCCTTCTGGATTCTATGTCATTGTGTACTAAAATACATGTATTAAAATTGCACCTGAGTATAAAAAATTTCCTCCTATGTCAGGTTTACAGCTAACCACATCTCACCTCTAGGAAGGGTTTGGGTTTCCTCATCTTTTCTTTTTTAGCCTAAAGAAAGAAACCATTCTGCTTTTTCAAAGCTTTTTGTATAATAAATATGACATGCTGTTTATAAATGTATAGTGCCACCACAGTAAATTTCACTCAGACTTATGGTAAATGAAACAATAGGAAATTACCTAGGCAGTGATTTGCTGACAGATTTTTGTTTGGTGGTTGCTGTTTCAGGGACTATAAATTCCAGACCCACAGTAACTTTCTGCCATTACCATCCCACATTCTGCAGTTATTTTGCATGTTTTATGACGTCAGTGTTGTTTCCTACTCAACTGCATACCAGCTAATTTAACTTAGATAAACGAGCTGAAATCAGAACATAGTGTGACTGTGGCCCTAATGGATTTCTTTTTATTAAAAAAAGGGGAAAACAGTAAGTTCTAAACCCATGAAGCATATTTGCAGGATGTGCAATTAGCTCCAGGCGTCAGAGGCACCCTTGAAGAAGGTGCTGTGCAAGTGATCCATCGCTTTTGTCACTTCTCACTCAGTATGTGCCATATGGGAACATTCAGCAGAGATTTGTGTGGAGGTAAACATCATCTTTCTGCAGCAGCTCACCCATGGAGAAAGGTTTGACAGGCAGCACTGCTTGGATTTGCCTGTAGAGTCTTACTTCAGTCTGAAACCCCTCTTGCCTACTCAGTCTTTTGCCCTTCAGGATTTGCTTTGCTGAGTATTTTTGTTTTGAGGAGTGGGGAGATAAAGTGATCTCTGTGCTGAGCTGCCCTTACCTGTTGGAGTCTGTCATAATGTCAGATCTCCCAGGTTAAATTTTTTTAACTTTGCTTCCAGCATGAGCTGTGATTTGACTGAGGCACGCCTGTGTCACCAGTTCCTGTAAATGTCCCAGATTTCTTGAAGGCTTTGACACACCTCAGAGGAATAATAAAGTCTGGAAGATGTATCTGTTGAATAGTTTCTCTGTGTTTGAAGACCCTCCTTGTATTTATGCCTGTGATACCTCTCAGGCAGCAGCTTCCACCCCACATGGTAAATAATTCCTTGCATGGCTTAAGACTGATGCTGGGATGACAAGGAACTGCTGGGGCACACACAGGGAGCAAGAGTTTGCTAAACCAGCATTGCTGCCAAAGAAATTACACGAAATATGTCACTCTGATTCATGCTAAGGTAGCAAATGTTCAGGGCATTCATAAGTTAGAAAAACACCCTGATTTAGATTCATCTGCTCTTTGAGCAGTTCTTAGATAGCCCTGATGAGTCTATAGTGCACAAACTCTTGTAAGAGATGCTCAACTCCTATTTCATGTGTTATCCATGCTTTGTGTCTAAAGTGTTCCCCTCAAATCCCATTAAATCACAGTCTAGGTGCCAACATTCTTCTCAATTTTCTGACTTTTTCAAGCAAGTTAAAAAGGCACTCATAGGCATCTCTTTAGCCACGTTTTTCTGTTGATAAGAATTTTGAGAGCTCATTTAACATTTTTCTACTTCAAAGCTCTTCAGAAGTGAGGGGCTTGATCCAAAGTCCATTGAAATCAATGAACAGTCTTTCTGCTAGCTTCACAGGGACTCAAGCAATAAATTGTGCTCCCAGTCCTGTCATTTCCCCCCATCTATTCTCTGAATCCCTGTTATCTTTTGCATCTACTTAAGTTCTAGGTTCTGAGTAGTCTCTCTCCTATTGTGCTCCTGTTTGCCAGTAGCATAATGAGACCATTTCTGAGAGTAGCTTTCTGAGAGATGCTCAAATCTGGTGAGTGTATAAGCCCTTTGTAAGTAAAATATATCTTTATATGTGAGCTTCCAGCCTGCCATTCACAGTAATTTCTTCAGATGAGATGGCAATGAGGTCTCTATTATGGTAACAAAACTAACTCTTTGATTTTCCTGGTGGTTCCATGTTTTTTTCTAAGCCATTCTCACTGTTAGAGCTCTCCATTTCTCCCCTTAACAATCTGGATGGGTAATTCCACTTCTTTAAGGACGATAGCAGGCTTTATCCTTGTGAAACTATTTCAAGAGTCCCAAAACCCTTTGCTGCTCACAGCTTGGCCAGCGAGGATCCTACATCCTCTGTGCAAGGATGTAGGTGGAGATTGTTCATTTAACAGCTCTGCTTCAGCTTTAACAGTTCCTCCACATCTGTACCCTTTATTACTCCTGGTTTTCTTGCTTTTGCACTGTTGCATCTTTCTGGCAGATTCTGCTTTCTCTGTGCTGCAGAATGCTTCTGCATTAGCTCTTCCCCTATTCATGTTTTCTCTTCCATGTCTGTTGCATGCATTTTTCCCCCACCCTGTGTTTTATCAGCTTTCCCTTCTGTTTATTTATTCATTCCCATTGCTTTTCCTCTTCTCCCTCCAGGGTACTCTCCTCCTGCAGAGGTGAGGGAACATTGTCAGCTGACAGCCTATGGACAGGTGGTCAGTAGGGACTACTGATATAAAAAATAGTCCTCCTTCAGTCTATTAGCAATTGCTGCTGCTGCTGTTTTCATTGTTGCTTTTTTGCAAGTCAGCTGGAGCCGCTGGAGACCTTTGTGTGACAGTCAGTGGGTTTGACTCACAGACCCAGGAGCTCCTTGGACACCAGGAATCTGATTTACCTCACTGCTTTTGGTGTTTTTGAGCACTCTCAAACCCACATGTAATAGAGTACAAGAGAAGTGCTTTTATGTGCCTGTGTAACCTTCTGTTCTTATCTTTGCTAGGCTTTATATTACCTCCAATTATCTGTCTTTTCATTAAGTTTGGGCTTGCATTAAATTAGCACTCATTTCTTCTTATTCCTGTGCTTGAATTCCTGAACCCTACTCAATTCACATTTTTCTTCCTCCTTGAGCAGCACGACCACTTAGATCTGCTACAACAGAAGTTAGAAAACTGTCCTCATCTTGCTGTTGCAATTAGATAATTCAGCAGCTGAATTACCTCAAATTCTCTGGTTTTCTATAAGGAAAGTAGATTCTGCCAAAGCAGCCAGATTGCCTTTGTCGTGTTTGCTTTCCACATAAGTATCTTGGCACTGTCTCCCATGTCCTTTTCTTCAAGCTGGTGTTGAATTCAGATTTATTATAAACAAGATGCAGGCTTTATTTAGCAGCCAGTGATTAACCATTAGAGCATGCTGCTCTAGAAGGTGATGGGAATCCTCATTCTGGGAAGTGAATGTGAATCTGGGGGTTTAAAAGTGCCTTCTCTGGGTGAAATTCAGTGTTGGTTGTTCTATGAAACATCAGCGTAAGTCCCTTCTGAATCTTTGATGCACTGTGGGACCTGTTAATCTGTGTCTAGTGGAAGTGATGATGTGAGATCTGGGACTCCTAACTCTGTCAGAGCCCTGTATTGACAGGCTCCATGAGCTCTGTGGGTTTTCTTAACACACAGTTTAATGACCACCATCTTCCATGTGGTGTGTAGCACAATGTTCTATGAAAAAAAATACATCAAGGAAATTATAAACTGTGAAAAACATGTTTGACTTTATAGGTCCCAGCCAAAACCAGCACAGACTCTCAAGTGCTTGACTCTAGGGTTGAAAAAGGTAAGTATTTCACTCCATATTCTTGTTTTCAGCATTCTTGCTCATTTGTTAAATGAGGACTGTTCTATGGGCTACTAATGTGTTTGAAAATAATTTAATATTGCATTTTGGTTGTAATTCATGTTTCTTGCAGCTGCCAGAAGTTTAAGACCTGTGTACAGAGAGCTAGATATTATACATCAGCATTTTTGGGCTAATTTTGACAGGGATAGAATCTACATAAAAATAGTGAAGATGGCAGTTATTGGAGCAATTATTGGGTAAGAAGTAGTGACAGACTATGGAGGTATTTTATAACCTTCAGTTTTTCTTTCATTTATCTTAATGATCAATCTCAAAAGCTATACATCTCTTTCTTCCACCGCCTTCTCCTTGATACTCTAGTATAGGAAATAGGATTTTTCTAAAGGCAATTTTCTCCCAAGAATCAGCACAGACCATTTCCTTTTGGACTTCATTGCTCACAGAAAATTTTCACCTAGGTAATTTCTATGGCAAATTGAAGAGTTTATAGCAGAAAAAATGAAAGCAATTAGTTTTCTGATTAAATTCACCTTGGTATTGAAAAGCAGGTAAGTATTTTCTGTTTCCACGTGCATTCAGATGGAACGGACCTGGTAGAACAATGGGAAAGACCTCAGTATAGAAAATAATAAAAAAGTAATTGACTCTCCTGTGTTTTCAATAACTGTCCTGAGTTACTGTGTCCTTTGGGGAAACAAACACCTCTGTCCAATGCACATGCCATTGTTATCACAGGGTTCTGTGAGTGAGAATTATATATGATTAATTTGGGTTTGCTTACTCTGATTTGAATCATCTGTGTCATTCTGAAGGTAAATAGAGCTGGAGTGAACATGGGAGTTAAATCATACCTTGAGCAGGAGGAAACATCTGTTCCTTGAGAAGTAACTCCTTGGGCTCTAAGGTACTCCTTTTACTGGCAAGTATTTGCTCTCCTTTCTCTCCAGGAGAAGGAACAGTATGATGAATGTTCTGTCCCAGCCCCAAATGAGGATATGCTCCTTCACTTCCAATGAAGGGATATATATATATATATATAATCCAGGGTCTGCATTTCCCCTGCCCCTGTCAACCTCTCCTCCTCAGCTGCTGGCCCATGGAAAGGATGTGAAGGAGGGAATTCAGGCACTCAGTGCATGGGCAGGTCTATCATTCATGTTAAAAATCTGGTCTTACAATGCAGTACCTTAAAGATGGGAAGAAGTATGAAATTCCAAGAGGTTTGATCCTGTAACATGTAATTTCTGGTAGGATGGAGCTTCATCTTGGCAAAATCATCATGGTAGAGTGAAGGATGACAGTGTATTGCAGTGACTGAGTGAGAAGCACTGATTTAAACTTCAGTCCTTATTTCTTCAGTGTTTCCTTAGGTTGAATTTGCTTTTCTTAGGTGTCAGGTTTATGCTTGTGTTCCCTTCCATGAAAACACAGTTTTATCCAACTAAAACAGTTTGTTGTTTCCACTTGCACAGACATAATTAGTTGCTGGTCCACAGAATCATAAGTGGATATTGCCCTTGTGTACTGAAATGGAGAGTGATTATAATTTTCAGAACAATAATTTAATTTGCATGGCTTTGGTAGGTAAAGCAGCCCAGGTTGTTAGGCTGTTGCCTGAAGGAAAGCCCACAATTTCTTGTTCAGTGCTTTAGATTTAAGGGTTTTGTTTTCTCTGGACTTCACTGACTCAGTCTGAAATATACTTTGGAAGGCCTGATCCTCTAGGGCCTGAAAGGGAGAAAAAGTTGGACAGAAGTCTGAATCATTGACAAAGGCTTATAGCCTGAAACTTGGTTTTCTGCACACTATGTTTATCTAATAAAAATACACCAAATTCCTACAAACTTTGTCTTGTTCCTATTGCAGAGTTCATCTTCAGTGTAAGGGGAACAGCCACAGGCTGCTCTAGATCTACAACTACCATCTACAGTGATTTAGTAGCATTTGGAAAAAATGTTTGGAGGTTGTTCAGTCAAACTGAGGAAGAAGGATAGGCATTTTCTGTTTTGATGACTCTTCTGATTACTTCTTTTATTTTGAATCATTTTTTTAACCATTTATCAGGACAGTGGTGTGCTTTACTGAGGTGTGACAAAGGTATCTCTTCCTGTCATGGATTTCTTACTTTGTGGAAGATGGCCCTTCACTTTAATCCTGGCTTTACCTGGATCTGGCTCCTTCCCGAGAAATCGTCTTATCCATCATTTGACATGTGATTTTGTAAAGTCAGATGTGAAATGACCCCACAAAATGCATCATCTGACCTGTTTTGATGTGGTGTGATTTAAGTCATAAAAATTGTTACTTTTTCTGCTGCAGGTACTGTGCTTTTTTTAAGGGTATTTTACCTGCATTACCCATGAAGCAGTCGTTTAGCCTGTTTGCTGACAATACACATTACTTTTGGGATTTTAAGCATATCTCTAGTTTCCACTCTACTTTAGGAAGTCTGAAGGATTCTTAGAGATATATTTGCAGCATGATTTCTAGGGATCTGTTGCACACCTATTTTTGTCAAGGGAAGTTATTTTGCTGTCAGCGTGTTCATCTTGTGAAAGATGAGCCAGTATTCACCAGACAATGTTGTATAAAGAACTTCAGAATCCTTAAAAATCATAAAGCAGAGAAGCCAAAGGAGGGGATAAAATCTCCCAACATTCACCACTTTATTTGCAAAACTAATTCTACATATATATATATATTTTTAAGAACTCCTTTTACATTGGGCAAATTATAAGAATGTCTAACTAAGCTTTTTAAGGAGAAAAGAACAAAGAACACCAGGATAACTGCTTATTCTGGATGTTTTCTATTGCAAATTAAAAATCCCCAAACAACCTCATATATAAGACCCTGATCTGTGTTGAACAGGTTTGCAGTAACAGTTTCTGACTTAATGGAGTTTGTGAAATGCCTGCTTGTTCATCATCACTTATTCTAAAAGATACCCCATTCTTATCAAGTTTAAATTCAAGATTGTGTGAGACAGGGACTCACACTGATGTCTTTGCAGTGCCTAAAAAATTAGAATCTTGATCTGTGATCTCTTATGTGACACTGCAGTAAAGATTAAAAAAAAAAATTACTTAGCAGGAAAATATGAAAAATAGTCATGGTAAGCAATTCCCCCTGATGTTACCAGCAATATTCACCTCTCAGGCTTTACAGCTCTGGTTGTGACAGTGATGTGCACCTCCACTTACCAAGTAATTTAACTCCCATCTTTGAACAGTTATGCCCATACTAATTTAAGTTTCACCAAAATTTGGACACAGACTCATCTGCCAGCTCAGAGTCCTGTGAAAGTAGTTCCAAATACTTCCAAATACATTTGGGTTCTCAATGAGTCTTGTCTGAGTTATGACAGCAAAACCACAAACCCAGATGAGCTTTGAGGGGACTTTGGTTCACTGTGAGTGCATTATTCAAGCCTGAAATCTGATGAGATGAAGCTTAGTGGGGAGGGTTTTTTCCTTCTAAAACTCCTGATGAAAGTTATTTACTTGATCTCTTGGCAGAACCCCCATAGGTTCCACTCTGTAATGTTCCTTTGTTATTGCTCATCTCTCACTGTAACACAACCACAGAGGCTGCAGATTGCCTAGAGACTTCCTGGAGTCAGGGATGGTGCCCCAGGCATTGTTACATGACTGGTGTGTTAAAATCAAATGATGGAGAGGAAAAAACAAAAAAGAAAAGCAGGTGTGGCTTTCTCTGTGGGCAGCAATTTTAGCAAGATACTGCAGGGGAATTTGTAAGTGAGAAAGAGGAGTATGTCTCTATTTTTTAGCAATTTAGTTATGGATGTGTTAGTAAAGAATTTGGAGGGGAGTTAGAACGATTTTTACAGTATAAGGATAGAGTGGATTGTAGTGCAGGGCAATGGTTGACCATAAAACCTGCCCAGAGAATTTCACATGGTGATCAGAAAGGACTCTCTGAAGTAAGGTGCTTTTGCCCTGTTCTGCTCTCTGGGTCAGGGCCATGGGCAGGGTCTCTGGATTGTGGAGAGGGTGGGTGTGTGCATATGTGGAGACAGTATCTCTACTTTAGCATCACTGTTTTGATGGATGCTGCAGTGTGTATACTCAAATGTGCTTTTCACAAATGTCAGCCTTCAAAGCACTGAACTCTGTGCAGGTGGGATTTATTCTGGTTCCACCTCCATTTCTACAGCCAGTCAGCTGCTGAGTACTCAGTATCCCATAACTCAAGGTACCTGTTTCACTGCATTTGCTCAGGCAGCTGCTGGAAAAGATTAAAATCCCTTTTTCTTTTAATTGCAAACCCTGTACAATGGTGGTTCTTCTGTAGCACATTTCTGGGTGCATTTCTTTTAGCAATGATTTCTGTATCAGAAATAGCCTACATATCACAGAAAGAGATGCTGCTTTTGAACTTGGCTCTGACTGAATAGCAGTGTCTTACAAAATTAAATGTGAATTTCTGGAATTTGTATCAGAAGTGACCTCAGGCAATAGTCTTTGAAATACCTCTGCTTTGAAATTTACAATAATGTAGCCCACTTTTGGGGTCAATCTGTCTATCTTTAGCTTTGTTAATATCAAGAAGGTGAACAAAAGGTGCTGTATGCAGTGAATAATGCAGATTTAATGAATAGGGCAAAAGGAGATGACACTTATACCACAAGAGTTTTTTCAACAAAGTCCTTGGAATCCATATGCTAATAAAGAAACTATTTCATTGAATGGATTTTGAGTCAGCTGCAAAAGTGGACAAAGCTGACATTTGTATCTTCAAGAGGGAATTTCCTTGAAACAGTCATCCTGTTCCTAGGGGAAGATGCAGTAATCATGGACAGTAGCTTGGGAGGCCAGACTATTTTGCAATACAAAAATCAGTAGGGCTTTATCGGTGTAAATACAATTTTACAGTAAACTTTCCAGCCTCAGCAACTGATTGCTATGGAGCGCTCACATTGTGCTCTGTAATTGTCACCATTAATACTTTGATCTTTGGCTGCGTGCATGAAAAGCAATTTAAATTACCACCAGCCCAAAGTGTTGTTGAACAAAGCAACCTCTTGTATTTTTATATCCTTGCCTATGCAGGAGCATTTGGTTTCCTATGAAATTTCTTTTTATGTAAATTTCCCAGAAGATTTTTTCTTGCTAGAGAAACCATACAAATTTAACCATAGTTTGTACCTGATAAATTATTAATCTAGCAGAAGTTGCTTGCTAAACAATTCTCTGTCATACTAAAAGTGCTGTTCTGCAGTACAGTGGAGAGTTATTTCAAGCTTTTGTCTGGAGGCAAAGGAGTTCACACCAAATTCCAAGTTAATGCATGTGGCAATACTTACAGCAGTTTAAATGCCACCTCTGCCCACTGACTCATTTCAGTCCATGGTTTTTTGGTCGCTGTTGAAATCAGAGAATGATTACATGAACATATAATGATTTTTACATCCTTGGCTTCTGTTTCTGATCTTTGACTCTTCAAGCCTTGCTTGAAGAGTTTATACTTCTCAGTTAACTGCTCAAACAGCATTCATTTGTCTTTGGAAGATTTAGGAGAAGACCTTAAATATAAAGTGCGTTTTGGAGACCTCTGAAGCTGGAAGGCTAAAGCCAAGCCAGCTGTTAATACCACTGGACTGAAGCTAGCCCTACAGATTACCAGCAGGACTTCAGTGCACAGCAATAGTCTTGTGTTTTGCCTGAGATCACTTTAATTACTTCAGCAACATTAATCCTAAATTAGCAAGGCTTATGTATGGCAAATGACTTATCTCTATTAAAGAGGGCATACATTTTCACCCAGCAAAATTATGATGTTCAAAAGTGATATGCTGTCAATAGAAAGGACTGAGAAAGAAAAGATCTTATTATACATTTCCTGCCAATGGACATTTGAAAGTCATCCTTCCTGCTATAAATATATAACATGTTAACATGTCTAAGCTCTAGTTTGTTTCTTGGCTCTTTGGGCTTTTTTAAGGTTGTTACTACCACCAAATTCTGTACCCTAAACCCAGTTAAACATAGTTATAGATAAATACAGACAATCCCAAGCTGGAAGGAGGAGAGCTGAATATCCTGAAAGGCAATTCTGTTCTCTCTACTCCCTTTCTGGGGTGGGTGCTGACAGGCAAGGACAGCACTGAGCAATGGATTTCAGGAGCAAAGACACCGCTTCTTTCATTTTATTTTGGGCAGAAGTAAGTGGAGACCTGGGGCTGGTCACCCTCCCACTCTGTCCATAGTATGCTGAAAGGTTTTTAACATGCTTCAATAGGAGCTTAAGTCCAGAATTAGCTTATAATGATTTCATGAGAGATGGATTAGAGCACCAAGCAGAGGTCCTCTTGGAGGCTTAACATGTAACACAGAGGAGATCTTGGCCTCTTTCACTTAGTAAAATATAGGCCTGGAAGAGCTGTGATTTGTTTCATAATGAAGCACATGATCACTAGAGGAGAAGACCTTGCTGGCCTAAGAGTGAAGGGTGAGAGCTGTCCAGGAGTGCATTTGAGTTTGTAATTAGAAGAGTTTTTCTCAGACCAATGGAGCAGTAGACTTCTGCAACAGCCTGCCAGGAGAAATTGTCAGGGTGAAAATCTAAGCTTTTAAGTTCTATGAAAGCTGACAGGAGGTAAGAGCAGTTTCCTGTTGTAAAGGAGAACTTACACATGTGCTTTAATAAGTAATTGAAATACTTCTTAGCCAGAACATTAAAAATACAGGGCAACACTTGTAAATTGTTGTCATGGTTATTAGTTATTAGTATTGTAGCTGAGTAAGGTCAGCCCCTTTTTGGTGAGGTATGCTAAAAAGTGAAGAGTACTCCTGTTTCACGTCTTTAATTGGGACAGACAGACCAAAGATAGCAGGGAAAAGAGCAGCAAGGAGAAACAAAGAAGTGAAGCGACTTGCCCAAGGTCACTTGGCATTTCTCATTTCTGTCTCCCAGTGCACACGTTTTCTCTTCCTGGAATAAAATGGGTGAATCCTGCTAGGCACATCTCATTTGTTCTGAGTAGTCAGGTGAGAATTCTTATCTCGAAGTTTCAGGAGGTGCTGATATTGCTACCACTTCAGTGAAAGGACCATTTTCCTTAACACATAGCAAGAGCAGTAAAATAAAAGGTGAAGTGAAAAATGGTTAAGATACTGTAACTTTCACAATTAGAATCCAGCACTGAACAACAGGAAGTGGAGAACTTGCTGAAAATGGGGAAATTCCCCTTTTGTGCTTTTGAAACTGAAGTTGGTCCTACTATTGCCAAATAATTAACACAGACCAAAAAGTAAAGAAAGAGTAGTTAAATTATTGTCTCTAGTTTTAGCTGGAAAAATCCCAATCCATGTTTTACCATTAAAAAATTGGCTTCTCTTTTCTTTTCTTCCCATTGTTACTGTCCTAAACTGAAAAGACAGCCTTTCTTAGTTGTGGACCCTCCCACACGTGAAGAAAACTCTACAGTCTTTCAAAAATCTTATTTTTAATTAACTGAAATTATATAAGCTTCCTAATATACAATCTTTTTCAAAGTTTATTCCCCTTCATGAAGAATTTCTGCCACAGTTGCTGAAATGAGATGTAACACCTGATGGATATTACAAGTGTTCAAAATCCATTTTTTTCTGTTCCTACAAACAAGGTTCTCTTCTGTGCCTGTTCTCTTCCTTCCATATCCTTGAGCTCTGCCAATCTCCTGAACTTGCCCAGGGTAAAATTAAATGTCAGTGTGATGTTCCCAAATAATGTTACAGCAAGTGATCTTCCACTTTGCATTCAGTGTCAATCTGTGTTACTGGAGTCAGTAAATGGGGCAGGCAGAACGATAAAACTTCACAGGATTTCCTGATTGTCAGTTCTGCCTCATGATAGCTGAGTTTCCTTCCCTTTGCTGCACAAACAATGAATTGATCATAGGTGCTGACACATAATTTATCATCGTTGGACACCTTGCTGAGTTAAACAGGACAGTTTGTCTCAGAGTGATATTCCAGATGTGTTCTTGACACCTCTGAATTTTTGCACTCTGCTTTTGTTTATCATCCTTGAAATTCCAAAAGATAGAAATTCACTTTTAAAATAATAATAAAAAATTAAACTTTGATGAGCTTGGAGACCAGCTAAAAATATTGGCCAGTTGGGCTCATTCATTTTAATACCAAAGACAGACTTTATAGAATTGAGGTCAGAAGTTCCTTTTTTATCCCTATATTGTTTTATACATCTGGGCTCCTCTTATGTTTTCTTAGTTGGATTTGAAGTTCAGAATTTATTTGAAAACCAGTGCTCTGATGTGCAACTTAATGAAATCAAAAGCTTCATATTTGGCAATGGGTATTTCAAGCATTCCTTGGCTTGGAAAATGCATTAATATCAGCCACTCTTTTTGATAGATTGATACTCACTATAATGTACAGAAGAATTAATCAGCAAATAGAGAAAAGTGCCTGGCTTCCTTATTTTGTTGTATCATGACCATTTGCTCCACATTTAACTTGGAGGAAAAGCAGTGCATATGAGCCAAATTGTGGTAAATTTTTGGTGGCTAGGTTGTGGAGAGTACTGGGATTCCTTGCTTTGCTTGCTGTTACATTGGACGTTAAGCTAGAAAACCTGTGAGCAAAGCCCCACTAAATTAAAAAAGAGACTGTTATTTTATGAGTAAGCCACTCTGTGCAAGTTAACTCTTATCTATGTGTAGGGGAGAGCCTCTCAGCGATCTGCTTATTGTGCACAAGTTCCTCTTGATTTAACAAGATGAATCAATTAGAAAGGCAGCCAGAAGTACCACGTGTCATATTAATTTAAACATTGTTTTTTGGAGTTGAAAACTTTATATTCAGTAACTTGTTAGATTTATCCCCCTCCTCCATTCTTTCAGTCTCTGATGCACAAGATTATTAAACTTAATTGGGTTTCTCTGGACACTACTCATTTCTCAAAATTTATTGCAATTATACAATGCCCATAGCTCATTTATTTTTTGTTTCCTAGTGATTAAAACTTAAGACACTGAAAAATGTTATGTGTATTTTCCTTTTCATCACTAATCCTCTTCTGTCCTCTGCATTCAAGACACATTCTGTAGTCATGAATCATTAAAGTAGCAAAATTCACACGCAGACTTAGTTTATAGCTAAGTATAGTAGAACCAGAATGTAGGTCAGGAAGCTTGAAACATTTTTTATATGATATTTTAGTTTTGTTTCAGAGGAGGTTTTTCTTAAGAGTGGAAGCGTTCCTGTATTTCTTATCTCTTATTGAAGTAAAAAAATTATTTTAATTGTTTTTCTATGTTGATTGCAATTAGCAAAAATTTTTTTGAACTGTAGTATTAAACAAAACTACTGTGTGAGCAACACTGAGTGATGCAATTACACCCAAGCAAGGTGGTGGGAAATGAAAGGAGAGGAGGTAAAAGTGGCTGGGAGTCTTTGGGTTTCATGAGCTGGTGCTGGTCCTCATAATTTCCACAATTTCTGTGGAGGGCTGGTTCTATGTGTCTTCACCCAGGAGAAGGAGGCTCTCACTCAGCCCTGCTGTGCTGCCTGTGCAGCATCCCAGTAATTGGGTGGTTTTCTGGGATAAGGAGCACTCAGGAACATGCCAGTAATGGCAGTATGTTGACATGGGGTCCCAATCCTGCAGCATGTGAATTTCCCAATTCAGTCTCACCTCCGTCTCCAGCCTTGGCTCCAAGACATGCCTCAACTCAGCTGCCTGCTCTGCTGGGAGTGCTCTCCTGGCAGGTTTTCTTAGGGCTCTCTGTCACCTTTCCCCCACTGACTGGGCAGGAAACTGAGCTGTTCTCATGTTTTTATGCCAGGAGGTGTTTGGAGGACCTGCATGGGTCCCATTTTGCAGAGGCAAAGCATGTTCCATGCTGGGATGCTGCTCTGTTGTGCTGGTAGGCGAGTGATGGAAGTGAAGAGGGAATAATTAGTACCATTATAACAACTAGGAGTGTTTTTAGCATTAGCTAAAGTAGGATGAACAAATATTTCTTCAGGCAGAAAGTCTCTCTGGATAATGCAGCAGAACAATGAGTGTGCCAGGGCAGTGGTATCTGTTCAGGACAATGCAGAGTATGTTAGTTTGATACAAACACAAATCATGTAGAGTCTCTCCCAGCTGAAACAGCAGCAAAGTTGTTCAAAGTAAATATATGCAGTGGCTGAACTTTCTCTAGCACTTTGTAAATGGAGTTCAAGTGATGAGAGTTTGGCCTGTTTCCAGAAAGCTGGGCTTCTCTTTCCAGTGCTGGCAGAATAATGTTTGGGAAATAAGCTTGCATCTGAAATGTAAACATGTCCTTTAGTTCACCAGACTTTTGAAATCAGCAAAAGGGAGTCGAAACAATTAAGTATGGTTGGGTGGAAATATGGTGGTTGGAGATACTGCAGAAAGAAGTGATTTGAAGTGTTCATCTCTTTGAGGCTGAGAAGCTTCTTTGTAGACAGAGATGGGCCTGCACAGTGTTGTCTTTTCAAGGAGCCCACAAAATTACTCCATAGAATTACCAATGGTTCTTGCTCTCAGTGTTAGCAGAGGACAGTAAGTTAGTATGCAAACATTTATCCCGCTACAGGTTCATGATCTTCTTCCTCTTATTTTCTTCATGGTGGAAGATGGGTGAAAGCCAAGGCAAATAGCAGCCATCTATTTGTAAGTTTATTTAGGGACCTTGATTATGAAGAATTGTTATGGGCATTTTTGTCCAAATCTTGCTCACATGGCAGCCAAAAGAAAACTCTTTTGACCTGAATGGGAAATGAGTCAGGCTTCTGATATTTTTGCAAGTTATATAAAATATTACCTTTACTCTTAGATATTACTTTGAGCGAGTGAGAAAAATAAAAAGTGTTTCATTTCTGTCATGCTTTCCAGCTGAAGTCCTCTAAGTGCTTTAGAACTAATGTGGATTTGGCCTCACAACTTCCCTTTAATTCTGGTAGCACTCATTTCAGCATTATGGATGGAGAGATGAGAAGCTACTTGACATTCTCCGGCCACGTCTGTACGAGCACCAATCTCCTCTTCTGGCACTGTTCCCACAATCCTATTTTTTCTCCTTGGCTATAACATGTCTCTACCAGCAAGCTGGACTTTTCCCTCCAGTATGAGCTCTTGAAACAGCTGAATAAAGCATCTCAAAATCATAACTGAGTCTGAGCTTCATAGACTTCAGCACTACGTGACCTTTAAGTGTTGTTAAGTGCTGTCAAGGAGTCTTGCAGAGAAAGCTGATCTGTTCACCTGTGAGGCCACTGTGCAGCAGGAAATAAAACAGGTGCATTTTGGTGATTATTGGACATGCCACACTCTCCCCAAATTCTAAGCAGCACCCTGCTGCACATACTTATTCAATCTGTCATCTGCCTGGAAACTCCCTATTCAAGTAAAAAATCCCTTCAGCTTAGAACATAAAACAATATCCTTTATGAGTGTAAAATGAAAATAGAGCCTCCCATAACTAACCCCTCCTTGATTTCAAACATTTATTTTATGTATCAGCAGTCATTCAAGTGTCCCATGTTATCATTGTTCTCTTGCTCTCCAATGGGGATTTTTCTTTACTTAAACATGAAAGAAATAGCCTTTTCTCTTAAGTCAGGTTATTTGGTGTTGTTAGATGATAGTCTGATGATAAATAGTCAAACTGAATTATGGTCTTTCTTCAGTCACGGGAAACACAAAGAACAATTGTGATGGGTTAGGTAGTATAGGAATATCTGGCTGAAAACTTGTGGTTTTAGGCTGTGAACTAGTTAGGGTTGTGGCTACTTACAGTAATGTCTAAAACTGATTACTCACAATTTGCTAATTGTCTTACCCAGATTTATGCCATGAACCAATGAGGTTAATGGGTTTGAACTCCCCACCTTTCCTTTGCCTGACAAGCAAAAAATCTGTTACCTCAGATTTTATTATCACTACTTGCTGATACCAAAAGAGAAGTGCAGCTACATTTGGTACTAGAATTAACTGAAAAACTTCATGTGAAATTGTCCACATCTCACACTCCATCCCCTCTGAGATGGAGTCTCCAACACTGAGTTTTCATCTAGTGTCAAAATGCCAAATGTGCTCTGTGAAGTGACATCATCTTCTCCCTGTGTACTGCTGAGCAAACTTTCACTGAAGCAACACATGGGATATGCTGTTTGAGAGTAGAGGAGCTGAGGTGACAGGGAAGAAAACAAGAACTTTCCAAAGGGACCAGTTTTATTAGAAGTTGAATAACATATGAAATACAAGATCAAGGGCACTATAGCATTTAATTTCCTGAAAGGTACTAGAATTTGATAACACATAATTGACTACAGCTTGTAAAAGACTGCTGGAATTTACACTGGCTTTTTATTTTCTTTGTAAAGCTGGTAGCTAACTTGTTAATCAGTCATTTCATTGTGAATCCCACATTTGTGGGACTCTTGTAGAAAAACATTTTGCATGCCTTTCATCAAGACATTCCACTTGTGTTTAGGTCATGCGAGAAATCAATACACATTATGCACCTTCATAAACATACAGAAGAAATGGGGTTTCAGAGGGGATGAGATACACCATTGTCAAGTTCTGGGAAAAATGCTGGCTTCCTGGAAAATATGTTTTCTGTAAACAGGATAAAACCTCCGCAACCTGGAGGTTTTGTTGTTCTTAAACTGAAAATAGTGATGAAGCAATTGCTTCTGGTTAACTGAATGTTTTGTTTCTATTTCAAGATTTTATTGTTAAGTCTTGAGTTTGTTTTTGTATAGTTTTTCTTTTACTTTTATTTTTTTTCTTTTACTATAATTAACAATTTTCTAAATACATTTCATATCAAAAGAAAGAAAGGAACACAAACTTTCAAATATGTCAGAGGTACTACTGTCATGTACTGAGGCTCTGGTAGCATAACCCACCTTGAGATGCAGTTTCTTCATCTGGAAATAGGCATATCTGTAAACAGGAAAACACTGAAGCTACATGAAAAGGCTTAAGCAAGAGGGAAAGAGAAGGAAATTTTGACTTGGTTCATGCTTAGGTAGTAGTAGAACCTTGTGGAAAGCTTAAATCCTCCAGCATAGACCTTTAAAGTCATACAATCAAATTGATTTCCATGAAGGGAGAGCTGCCTTTTGCATGGAGGGGATGAGCACATGCTTCACAGCACAGAAGAAAGTGTGAGGATAACTGGAAAATTTAATTCTACTCTGAACCTGCTCCTGCTGTGACACAGTGGGGGTGTCCTGTGCCTTGTTCTCTTGCTGAACAATGAGAACTCACACAGATTATGGGAGCAAAATGTCTGGAGCAGTGGATGGTGCAATTCACATACAAACCTGCTGTGGTTTAACCCAACAAACAGCTAAACACTCAGAGCCTCTCACCCACTTCCCCTGCCCCCAGTGGGATGGGGGAGAGAACTGGGGAAAAAAAGCTTTAAAATTCATGGCTTGGGGTACAGATTAATAGGAGCAAACCTAGAAGGAAAATAATGATAGAAATGATAAAATAAAGAGAACATACAAAAGAAGTGATGCCTAGCTCAGCTGCTGACTTATCCCTGGATGCTGGGCATGGTGCTGGGTGGCATCCATGGGGAACCTTCCAACCCAAACCATCTTATGGTTCCATGAGCCTGTGCTGCCCCTCCCTGAGGCCACTGTGCCCAGCACATGGAGCTACCCCCTCTGTGACATCACCCCTCTGTGGGTGCTACACTGGTGCCTGTGCTGCAGGTGACAAACCCTCGCGCCTGGCAGTGACAGCTGCCACTGGTGGCCCTGCTGTGCCTGCCCCATGGGACACCTGTGGGTGAGTGGGAGCTCTGGGAGCTCCTCAGTGCTGGGGTGGGGTGAGGAGCAAAGGCCTAAAGCATTGGTGTTCTATTAACATTTTTCTCACACTAAATACAAAACACAGCACTATGCCTGATCTTAGGAAGTAAAGTCACTCTATCCCAGCTGAAAATGTCGGGCAAGATTTTAAAAAAGAAAAGGAGGAGATATTGATTCATTGCTGTGCACCTACAGTTCGCAGGGAGGTTTTTCCATAAAAAATATAACCCAGTCATGGCCTGTGACTGCTCTGTTTTGCTGCCACTAGTGAGGCAATGGGGTAAGGCAGAGAGATGGGTTTGTATTTGTTTTCCTGCTGTTAAAATGAGATTTGTCCTTAAGAAAGGACTCCAATACTAGATTAAAAGAACATCTTGAAAATGATGAAAGTAAAGCAACTTGTGAGATAATATTCAGCTCGCTCTCTCACTGGTGTTGTCACTACAGTTAAATTCAGTCCCTCGGGAAGCTGTGTCCTTGTAGCAGTGTGTTTTAACAACAGATTGCCCTGGGTTAGTAATGAAAATGTTTCCAGTGCTACAGTGCTTGGGGAAAACAGTTTCAGCAGTGCTACAGAAAATCCCCAGCAATTCTCAAAGGTCTCCCATGACTGAGGTACACAGGTGTTATACACGCAGTCTAAGTCTGGTCTTTGGTGTGTCCTTAAGGAAATGAGAAATGAGACTACTCAGTGTGTGTGTGAGAGCCTAACACCTTTTCCCATAGGTTTTGAACCTAGGGTTTGATTTAAGCCATACTTGATGGAAAATGGATATGTCCAAAGTATTTAATTTCATCCATCATTCTTCAGGAGAGTAGATGTTGATGGGAGGGCAAGACCTTAGAAATACCCTTTGCATGCTTCCCAACCATAAGAAATGGTTTACTTGCAGGTTATTAAACATGATTACAATCCCCCCAGAAAAACGTGACCTACATCATCTCCATCCATATGTATCTTTGCATGTGATCTGCTTTAAAAAAAAAAAAAAGGTGCTGTGATTTAAATATCTCATTCCATAGAGCTGGATGAAAGATAGTGAGAATGTTATCCAAAGGCATAAAAACATTTTATCTGGTCTTTTTTCTTAGAAATTCAAAATGGTAATAAGATACTGCAAACAAAGCAGTTGTCATTATTTAAGTGATTAATTCAACTTTTTTGACCAAGTTACATCAAATCCTTTTTCCTTCATGAATCCATTTTTTATTCTCCAGATTCATTGCTTGAAGTTGATCTCATGCCATTGTATGAGTAAGACAAACATAAAATTTTTCTAGGGATGATCCCTGCCTCACCCCTTTCTCTGACTATTGATTTTTCCAGGTATTTTATTTCTGTATCAGGTAATAATATAGTGATCTGATTAGGGGATGATGAGAAAGTGAAATACTTCGGTATACAATATGTTCAAAACAACCTGATTGAGAAATAAAAGTAAAGCATAGAAGTGAGCTCTTCTCAACATTGACTATAAAGAGAAAAATACAGAAAATCTTTTAAATCCCTCCAAATCTTGTTAGCTAACAGAGGTCAGATTAAGTCACTTTAGATGTAAGGTTGTACCCATTTGACTTTTTTCTGCATTGCACTTTGAAGTTGTTAAAGGGCCTGTTGGTAAGTGAAAACAGTTGATTCACTGTTCTTTTTAAGTGTATTGGGTATTTTCTTTTTAAGTGTATTGGGTATTTTCATTAAAAATTACAATACCTTTAAAGTCAAGCTCTAAATATCCTTTATGTATTGCACAGAATGTGCAATTCATTTTTGTGTCTTCATAAAAATGATGGTGAAATGACAAGCAGGGTCACTCTTCCATGTGTACAGGCTTCCCTAAACATACTGGCGTCAGAAAGGTGCTGGTAAATAGCTCTGTCTTTCAAGCTATAAATAATTAAATTCCTTGGGCTACCAAATAACTTTCTTAAAACTTGGCAATGCTTGAACCTTTTAGCAAACCTGATATGAAAAGGACACTATATAAATAGCTGAATCTGAACTTCTCATGGCTTGATGGGCAGTTCTAGTTAAAAAAATGTATCAAGCCAAAATATTTTCTCTGTTGTCAAGTGCTTGAATTTTTTGGATGTGCAATAGCATTGCCAAGAAATAAAGCACAAAAATAACCTTGAATCTTTGGGAAATGCTTAGAAAAACAAATCAGATATACTCCCTGCTCGCACTAACAAATGTATTACTGCCAAACCCTTGAGAGAGCAAAGAGACCCCAATGAACAAGTCAAGGCACTGGGAAACCAGTGCTTGTCCATGTTATAGATGAGGTATTTGAAGGAATATCAGAACATGTTTGAGGGAGCACAATAATGCCAGGAAATTGAGGGCAATGCCCCAAACCACTGAGAACCTGCTTAGATTTTTTTAGCAAACAAGCAGGCAGTGAATCTTCTTAGTGACATGCTGCTAGATAGCTTTGTAGGAATGGTACATTTTCCTGTGTTCAATTATTTAAAGGAAGCTGTATAATGAGTCTTTGGAATTCTGTGACCCACTAATCAATCCATCCACTGTTGCATAATGCATGTGGCATCAATGTTATTCCACTTCAAGATCACTTAGGAGGAGCTTTGCAAATCTGCCCATTGCTCCTTTGCAGTGCAAACACCAACACAGACCTTGCAATGCCATTTGCCTGCTGTGCTTGTTTAGAGCCAGCTGTAAATGTTCCTAACAATTAGCATTTAGAGAACAAGCAAGAAGTCTGTAAATTCCTACCTTTGAGTGCTATCACTCTAGGTGCCTGACCTTTGCACCTGGGGGAGGTCCCTTCCCAGTGCCAAGGGACATCCTTGTTGTGAGATCCTAAATGTGGGGGAGTGCTTGGCCCTGCTATCCAACTGGAGTTTGTCTCCCAAACCCTATTCTTCATTGTATGTCTGGAAAACAATCCCTTTGGACACCTTAGCTGGACCTACTGGACTGACTCTTGCCTTTCAAATCCCATGCTGTCATCTTAAGGAAGGTGCTGCCCATACTGACTGCCCATAATAGCCTAGCAGAGCTCCAACCCTCTCCTTTCACCCTTAGGGAAGCACCTTACTGTACCTCCAGAGGGAGGAGGAAGTTTACCCTTGGAAGGTATTCACAGGATCTTGGACATGATGCTGCTTTCCATAAACTGCAGGAAATTGTATAGGGACTGAGAGTCGGATATGGAAAACATTGATCACAGTAATATCTTGATTAGATTCCTTTTAGTTCTTTTGTCTGTTTCTGTTTCTCTTTTCTTGTTCTAATTGCAAGTAAAGGAAGGAGGAGGTTGCCTCAGTCCATGACAGTCCTGCCGGAGACAAAGGATTGAAAATGCTCACTGCTAGGAGTATGTGATTATTAAAGAACATGTGGCCTAGCAAAGAGGGAGTCAAAAAGCTGTTTGTCCTATGGCTTCTCTGGAACTGCCTTTGTGAGCCCCAGTATTGTCCCCTGAAAATGAAAGAAAATTATTCCCTCCAATCAGAGCAATTTATAAATGGCTGACAAAATGTGCTATATTTTATCCAGCCTGTCTACAGAAATATGTCTAGGATTATTCAATTAATCCATACAATAGGATCCTTTACCTACAATTGCCGATTCCTAAATCTGGACTGCATAAATAGATTGAGACAGCCTTCCCTGTGCTGTGGAGATGAATACAAGGATTGAAAAAAGGTTTGCTGTGCCAAGACGCCTATGCTGTGTCAGGGGTAGTCACACATCTGCTGGTCCTTTTTACAGCTGTGGTCACAATGATTATTAATGAGCTGCATCTCTTCAGAATTTGAAGTATTTGAATGTATACTTTAATGTTAGATTATCTGTGCTGGGTTGGTCTTTTAGGTAAAATCTTGGTCCTCACTGAAGAAGGAGTGCAATCTTGTCACTAACTTTGTAAGGACTAAGACTCCAACCATTATATCTACTGGTAATGATAGGTAAGTGAACATGAGGTTTTTCACAAAAAATGCCCTGCAGTTCTTCTGAAATGCACAACACACAGAGAAATATATTTTAGATTTAATGATTTATTCAATGAATGTAAAATCTGGTTGCATAAAGGAAATTTAAGTGATTATTACCATCTGTCACTAGGTTTCACTGTGCTGCAATAAAAGTGTGTTTCAGATTATCAGCAGTTCAGTCATATAAAAACCCAAAACGAGCAGTTTCTTGTGATGGCATTCCCCAGCTCTGCCCTTAGAATTGCCTCTCCAGATGGTGAGTATGTGAGGACTGAAATGCACAAAACATGGATGAAGCTCAGTTAAAAGCTTCCAGAGTGCAAACTGCAAAATCATTCAGGGCGAAAGGGTTGATCTGGATTTCAGACAGTGGGTGCATTCCATCTCTAACTTCTACGGTTACCTAATCCTCTTCCATCCTGTAGAAATTTAGTGACACGTTTCCCTATGTCCACCTTTTTTCTTCTTTTGTTTTGTTGCCTCACTTACATTTTAACTTTTTTTATTTTTTAAATTTTTTTAAAAAAAATTTCTTCCCTGGCTTGCTGAATCTTTTCTCCCAGATGTAAATACACTTCTGGGTAGGAGCTGCTCCACCAGCCCCCTTAAGACCTTCCTTCCTCCTTGCTTTCATGAAAATATAAAATACAGATAAAGTAGAGGGAAAGGAAACAAGATCACTAGCAGGAATAAGACTGTGGTGCATTCCTTCTCCTAATCTAGCTGGGTTTTCTTCCCCCCCTTCTGTGGTACCCTGAAGAGATCAACAGTCGTTCAACTATCTTAATCTATAGGTAGAACTTGGGCTAGGTTGAGTTATTTTTAAATGAACTAGCACTTTCTTTCATACCTAGTTTCTTCCTCTTATTTAGAATCTGAAATAGGAAATTTGAAATTAATTTAACAGTACAGAGGAGGAAAGGAAATAGTTAATAATTTTGGATTTTTCCATCTCAGATCAAAATTAGCAATACAGAAATTTAGTATTTTGCTATAAGCAAGGGATGAGAACATCAATCATGTTCTCTGTTTTTTGCCCTGGGAAAACCAAAGGAGGAGAGTCTGATTCTGAATCTTACCAAAGATTATTAATGAGTAACAAGCCAGAGAAACATGGAAAAAGGAAAACAAAAAATTGCTATTACTGATATATAGTTTTTATCTGACTTTAACTGAATCCTTTTCTTGGTACTTTTTGCCAGTTTCCTAGAACTGGGCATTTGGTATTTTCTCATTTTACTAATGCCTAATTATTGCTTTATTTCAATGTCAGTTGCATTCCATGGATTTCTGTTTCTAGTGATTGTGAGATACTTACAGGATGAAAGGAACAATTTTATACATATAAATAATATTTATTATTTTTATTGTTAAGACACAGGTTTTTCAGCCACAACAATACCTTTGGTGAGGTATTCTGTTCTACATGTGCCTGTCCCAATCAATATTTTTTCCCTGTAGGGTGTTTTATTGAGCCACTTTGTTTCCTTGTGTTTGTGCTTTGCTCCTCTCACTGTCCCCACTCATCCCCCACTGTCCTTCCTGAAGACAAAGATGTAGGAAAGATACATCATCTCTTCATCTGTCTACATAAATGGAAGTGCTGAATAACTCTTTGACAGTCTGAAAAATGATTCAGTTTTGATTCTGTTGTGAAAGCCTGGAACCCTGAGCAAAGCTGTCAGTCAGTCTCTGAACAAAGACCTGATTATCTCTGCTTTTGGATCAGCTCTTTGTGGTTTGCACAGTGAATGTTGTTTTTGAAAATCCTTCCCTTAGCTATGGCTGTAAGTGCTGGGCTTGGGCTGTTGTCACTCACTTCCTTTGATCAGTGCTGCAAGTACCAAATATCTCCCACCCACATGGTTTGATGGTCTGATTGGAAGGTCTTGATCCCACAAGGCTCTGGGAACATCCTTTTGCTAAACAAAATTTTGCAGCTGTAGGATTGAAATGCTTCATGCTTTCTGAGGCTGCAGAAGGATGGTGCTTACCTGAATTTAAAGCTGCAGCAAATTATTGATAGCAGAATCAAATGCAAACCTTCACACTTCTGAAATATATTTTCACTTATCTTTTTAGCAGTATCAGCACCGTAATGGTACTATTTCCTTGAATCAAAGGAACTAGGTCAGAAAGTTTTGAAAAGGGGATGGGATATTTCTCACTAGCAGTGATGTTGGTAGTCATGCAACTGTCTTCATGAGGATGTACTGGAAAAGTGTTCATGAATGGATTTATCCAGACATACACTGCTTGATGCTTGTGTAGTACTGTATGAATTTTATGTACCTTCTAGTTAGTTTGAAATACTAAATCTAGAGTGTCTGAAATATAGAACAGCTTCCCCAAGCTAAATTTCCTTGACTTGGAAATATTTTTTGAAAGGGTCTTAATATCTTATAATCCCATGTTTCTGTGGATAGCTGTGTCCCTGCTGTACCCCAGAGGGTTCTTAGGAACACTCTGAGCTCCAGACAGCTCCTGAGACCAGGTTTCTCAGCCCATTCTCACCAATTCTTGTAGCCTGTGGTAGGAGTGCATTGGCAACAGCCCCTGAGACTTCTGCTCCTGTGAGTGCCTCGACACATAGTGAGTATTTGAACCATCTCACAAAATCACAGATAGACAGGACTTTGTTGTTTTCGATGAGCCTTTGTCCCCACATGGCCTGCTTCTGTTTGGAAGGACTGTATTTTGTCATTGAAACCTTTTTGGTGAAAGTTACAGTACCTGCATAGTATTGATGAAAATTTTATTTTCCCATGGTCTATTTAGACCTCAGGTGTCTGAAACATATATTAATTAAATGTTATATATTTTAGATTTATGCTAAAAGCTTGTTACTATCAAAATTTGCTCTGGTGGTCCTACCCTAATAATAGCGCTATTTATCACTCTGCATTATTTTTTAATTGCTTGAGCAAATATGTGCTCAAGAATGGAAGGAAAAAGTAAAGAGGTGAGGAAATCAGAAGTATCACCAGTAGGTGAGTGCACGTGTGTGGGAACTTCACATGGGACCTTGAATATGTTATGGTAGAAAGTCCATTGGTGAAGTGATGGGCTTGATCAAACACTGTTGTAGCAGAGACACAGCTGGACTTGGTGTGCTTAGAAGTGACCATAAAGATATTCTACTTCAAATTTTACGGTTTTGTCTGCAAGGGCCAAATCAACCTGCAGTCAAGCAAAAAAAGAACAGAAGGATTACTGTTTCCCTATTGATGTTCCATTAATGTATAATATTTTGTATACCCTTGGTCATGAAGAAGATAGGCAACAGTCTAAAAATACACAGCAGGGGAAATTATGATCTGCATTTTTTAGTATTTGTCACAATATTTCTGCTCTAGTTTAATAACTTTTCTATTGTGCTGCAAAATTCCCTCATTGGTGAGAGAGCACAAACTGCAAAAGCAGGTTGTTATGAATATGCTTTGCTTATCCCCTACATGAACAGCATTATTCTTCCAGATATAAGCTTGAAATGGTGTCTCATTTTGGGATATATATTTAGGATTGGGCCACAGATAGTTTTCTGTCAGCTCTATGAAATTAATACTTCTTTATGACAGTGTTTTACTGCTTGCTGTATGTAATAGTTTCTTTCATTGGCACTTATGTCCTTTGCAGGGAAAGAAATTTGCCTCTATGACAGTACACTTTGAGTGTCATTGGCTTTCATGTTGTCTATTAAAAAGGTAATTGTGAGGAGCAGATCAGACCTCAGTGAGGCCTTCTGAACTGAACCCATTTCAAGCAGGGAAGCCAGAACTGTCAAGACTTTGACTTCCAAATTCCTGAAGAGATGTTAATTTGCTCGGCTGCCTGATCTACCGGGAGTAGAAATGAAACTCCACTTGCACGACCTTTGGTGTCAATCATTATGGGAGGCATCTGCATTTATATTGTCAATGCACAAACTTTCTTTACTTCCTGAAGCATGAAATCACCTTTCAGATGAAGAAAGAAATATAACCCTGCATTCTTGGGAGAGGTAGCAGTTCCATCTAAGGCTTCTTTGCAGCACAGAGAAATGTTTAAACACAATATTCTGACTTCAACCAGTCTCTTGGAAGTTGTCGATTTTCAAGTGAAAGTTACACTATTTTTTTTAAAGAGATCTATTATTATTTCATATTATTTTAGGATTTCTAATGCTCCATCTCTAAGCCAACAGGAGGTTTATCACTAACTTTTATACTGTCAGCAAAACTTGGCCCAGAGTGTCTCACATTAAGTTCTCAGTTAAGCCTGTGTTCCTCTGGCATAGGAAAAAAGGAGGAAGTATATATTTTAATGAAATTTTACAAACTGGAATTAGAGGGCTAGTTGGTAACCTGCAGCAGCAGGATATACAGCCTGTGCCTGTGTTATATAGTCCCTTAATGCATTGAATTCACTGGGATATTTTATGGTGTTTGGTACCAGGTCTTTGTGATCTCTGCTGATATTCATTTAATTGAAGGATTCACACAGAGAATTTTGGGGCTTCCCATTGAATTCTTTCACTACAAAGTCAGCAAAATGAGGCATACATGTACATTTAATTACAGTGTTTGGGCAGAAATCATCAATTGGTTGCCAGAGCTTATTTCTTGCTGGTTTTGCTAATACTCATGACAAAGTTTTTGTCCATCACCTGAATGAGTCAGAGACTTCCTATGTGCCCTGAGTTTACTTGCAGCTCAGAAGTTCTGACTGTAAAGAAAATAGTATGCTTTCAATAAAATTCTGGACAGGCCAACTTTTAGTTCCAGATTTGAGAAGGCCACACAACAGTCATACCAACTTCCTCATTCTTTGCAGAATAGAATATTTTCTTCATTCTAAATGTGCCAATTAGAACTTTGTGTGGGTACAGCTTATCTTTACTACCTCTGCATGACCGTAGCTGCCCAGCCTTCTAGGTATAATCTCAGTCAAAAGGTGTGCTTCCAACTGTGTCAGCCCTCTAAAACCTGTTCTCATTTTGAAGTGAATGGGAGAGAAATTTGCTTAATTTTCTATTTTTTTTCTTTGTAAGCTGTGACGTATTTCAGTGTTTTTTTTGTTATCTGAGTCATGTGTTAGAAAGAATTAGCATCAAATGAGATAAAATAACCCTCAGGGGGTCACAGGAGAGCCAAGGGGGTCACTTGCAGCCAGCAAGTTTGGGCCAGTGCATGCAGTAGAAGTTGTAGCCTCAGTAAAAGAAAGAAGAGTGGAAAACTTAACAAGACCTTCACTGCACAAATATCTCAGAACTTTGGTCTCAGAAGGGGAAGTGTGCTTAAGAACAAGATTGGGCTGAGTTGTCTCCAGTTACAGACCTCTCTTGAGCCTGTGTAATATAGCTGCCATCTATATAAGTGACAGAGTTTTCAGGGCAGCCTTGGAATGTGAGGAAATGTATATGCTTTAAATATGAACCTATGATTTCAGAACCTGAAGTTTCTGTCAGGGGAAGTTTCTTCACAGGTGAGCTTGCTGTGCTTATTAAAATGTGGCTATGGAAAGACAAATCACTTAAAAATGGTACTCCTTTACTCAACAGAAATGACACTTTGGGAACCAGTCAGGATTGTTTTAATGCCCAGACCATACTCCTCCTGATCTTGGTCCTTTGCTGCAATTGGAGTCTCTAACGCTCTTGTTCCTTCTTTTCTGCTCCTCTATTGCCAGATTTCCTATGGGATGCTCACAGGGTTTTCATGAAAGATGGCAATTTATAGAGTAGAGAAGGTCATGTTTCCATGACAGCAGCAGCAGCAGCAGCAGCGTAGCAGGGAGCATACAGCAAAGAACTGTACCCATCTGGGATGCTTCCTTATCATCTCAAGCATCCACAGTACCTGTGTCCAAAGAAAAGGATCCTGTCAGCATTCCTGCATAGCAGTCTCCAGGGAAGAGCCCAATGGGGATGGCAGCCTGGTCTGAAGGGCTTTGGGAGGAGGTTGGAAGGAAAGGCCTTTGGATTCCCTGCCTGAATCATCCAAATAGATGCCATGGATTGTGTCTTGCATCTTGACAAATCCTTCACAAGGCTGACAATTAAGCAAGGAAAAAAAAGTAAAAGAAAAAACAGTGCAGAAGAGATTTTTTGGAAGTAAGGAGAGTCAACTTTCCCTACTCTCTTCAAGGTCGTGGTGCACAGGGATCATGAATCAGCCAGGAACTGGGCTGATGATGGGATTTGAAAGCAAGTTATTTTGTCTCTGTCAGTAGGCTGCAAGTTTGTTTATGAAAGGCACAATTTGAACTGAAGATTAAATCTGCCTGATTTTTTTGATCTCTATCTGTCGATAAGGACTGGCACAAGCCCAGTGGCATTATGGAATGAAACTCTTTACAAGACCAACATCTCAAAGAAGCCTGAATTTCTCTTCCATCCCTAGCAACTCTCTATCTACTAGAACCTAGAAAGAATAGGGATATATTTTTGGAAGATGAAACATTAAAAAAATTTGTTCCTTGTCCTTCAAACCAGAAACCAGTTGGCATGACCTATTTTCCTGCTTCTGATATCAATGGGATATGAACATAGGTAGGCATGAGCTTTTGTTTGCAAAGATAGCGTGGCAAAGTACAAGAGAAAAAAGAATCTACTTTGCAGGATTAACATCTTTTTTCCCTAACAATATGATTTCTTTCTGTGCCAATTTTGTAGAGGATTTTTCACATTGCACTGCAGTTCAAGGACCAGTTTCATACCTGGTGTAAGATGTCCTGCATCTCACATGACACATATTTTGGCAGCTCTTGCCACATTTCTGTATTACAAGTACAATTTCTGTTGCCTCCTTGGTGTAATGAGGATGCACTCTACCCAACCTTACCCAGTCCTTAGGTAATTCTGTATCTTAGCCTAATATCTGTCAAGTTTAGTGTGACTCTGTGTTGTACATCTTTTTACTAAAGACCTATTATTCCTAGTCAAATAGTCTGGGTTCTGTGCTTATTAGCACATTAAATAACCTGCTTAAAATGTCACCTGAAGCACTGCAGAAAATCATCAATACCAACTGTGAATTTAGCCCAGCTGCTTTGAACTTGTATCTGATATGCCTCATGTCTAATATGCTCCACAGAAAAATTCAGGAAAACATCAAAGTAGTGGTTTCCCATGAGCCCTCACAACCTGCAGAGCCAAGGCAATGGAAAGCAGCCAAGTAAGATCACACTGCAAAGCTGTAACTCACCTTTCATTGAGTGATGAGTCCGTCATCTCTCACAACTTGCAGTTTTAAGAAGCAAGAATCCTTCAACCAGGCCCTAAGACTGCAAGCTAGTGACCCTGTTAATATCTGCTTCAGTGGCATCTGTCCCTTTTTTTTTCTCTCTCCTTTTTTTTTTTTTTTTTTTTTTAACCCATCTGTACATCCTGGCCAGCAGGAAATAAAAAGAGCAAAACTAACCTGTCTTCTCAGTAAGTAGAACATCTTCCATCATGTGAAACAAAGCAGTTTTTTTAAAACTTGTGCCTGAATTGGAAACTTGAACATATCATGAAGAACATTTTTCTGTGGAATGCTCTGTGCACAGCCCTTCTGATCACCCCAAATGTTCACCAAACTTGAGGAAACCTGCCCTTCATGCTGGGGCTTGTTCTGGTGGAGGAGCTGGGTTAGAGGAGGAATAGAGGTGCACCTTCTGAGTAAGAAAAACTTAGAAATACATGTACATAAATTAATATATGCCTGTAGCTTGGAATTTTATTCTTGCTCTTCAGTCTGAACACTGGGGAATATGTGTCTGACCCTTCAAAATTCCTCTTCTGTCTGAGATCTTTTGCTGGAAGACAAAGAAAACTGTAAGCCACCTTTGAGATGGTTTTGAATGCTCCCAGGTCTGTCTCTGCTGCATCTCTTTTTGTAGTGCTGCTGCATCTAGGAGAGGGAACAAAGGTACCTCTGGGTCCACACCATGCTCAGCTCATTGTGATTTGTTCCTTTTAAAGCTGGCCCTTGGCTTGGGAGAGAAGCACTGCTCTGTAACGTGTTCCAGTGTTCTCACTGCCCTGAGGAGTAACTCTGAGCACACACTGTGTGAGATGTACATGCATGCCTTTAGGAGGATCTGGGTATACAGAGAGTAAAAGCAGTGAGAAAATCTCAAGTGCTTTCAGTAACACTTGTGAATTTTCTAATGTAAAAAGAATATATGGTCCCTTTTGTACTATGATTATACTTCTTTGTCTTCTATGGAGTCAGGAATAGGTCTAGGAAATCTTTTGACATTTGGAAGAGAAAGTGAAATAAAGCCAGTTTTAAAATTAGTGACTTCTAAACCCTGTATTTTCTGTAATAATCTTCCATATCAGTATAGAATACAGATTTGTGGTCTGGTGCAGTTAGTTTCAGATTGACTCCTTGTGTCTGTATTATCTTCCCATGCTGGAGAACGTGCTGATTAAAGACAAACTAAATATGAATTTCTTGTTCAGGTCATGGCTGAACCAGTGACTGCTTTGGGACATGGAAAAATGATTGCTCTAGCCTAGGCTGTTTTAAAAATGCTTTAGCTGAAAAGGGACAGAACTTTTGAGGATCTTGGAGGTATACATATTTTATAGAGGAGAGTAGGAAACTGAATGGAAAGCAAATATTAAAGGTTTTTTTGCTAAGAAAGGAAACATTTGTCTAGGGAAGTTATGATAAGAAGCTTGTCTGAAAGAGCATGAAAGGTACTCATAAGCTTAGCATCAGCCAGAAGAGCAAAGATACTGACCTGATTCTTTGTGTACATTTTTATGAAGATGATTGCTCATACTGAAACCTCAAAATGCAACACACAAAGCATGTTTATGCAGGATTATGTAGTTCTTGAAAGTCTATTCCTGATCAGAAGTAAAACATAAAACTTCAGCATTATGAGTAAAAGCAGAAGCAAAATTTCCTGCTCAGGTAAAAAAAAAAGTGTGCCATTTTTTTTCCTTTCTAAGTGAAAATGGAAAATAATTTGACAGATTTTTTTTTTAATTTTTGATTTTCTTTACTCTTCAGTACCTTTCTCTTTATGCAGGTATCCTTTATGCAGAGAACAAGCTCCTTTTGTCCTTGCATTATTTAGAAATCACAGAGATTGAGAATCTCAGAGTGATGTCAGAATTTCCAGTTGGTTTTCTGTGGTTTTTGGTTTTCATAATGCCATGCAGAAGGTTCCTGAAACTGGAAATAAAACAAGAACAGAGAAAGGACTGAATTCACACTTCTTAGTGCTTACTGATTTGGACTTTTTTCTTGATAGTGGATGTGAATAAGGGAAATCAAAGTCCCTGTGGTCAGTCTCCTGTAGCCCCAGAAGTTTAAATATGTGATTATGGGGATCACAACTATGGACATTAAAGCATGTATGGGATATAATCTCTGGAGAGAAGGAGAATGCTTAGCTCTAGCTTTTTTAATTAGCAGCTGATATTGTCTGTTAATAACAAAGTCTTACTGACAAAGCTAGAAACATTTCTTGAGCTCCAGATGGCTGCTTTTCTTTATGACTTGCTGTAGGGTACAGACTTTGATTTTGTATATTTTGATAATCTATCCTGATTATTCAACTAATACTCATTGTTTTCCCTCTGCTGCAACAATACCCTTTGAGAAACTGCAGCATATGGCTTGGTGAGGGAAATCTCAAGGTTAAGAAAATCTTAACCTATGTTTCTCATTGTTTTGTTTCCTTTTTCTTAGAGATAAGACCTGTAACTTTGATAATATTTCTTTAAATGTTTCCTAGAGACAAGATTCTCATTCTGGGAGGTTTCTTTCAATGGATGGGGAGAGGTCTAAAAATATTTGCTTGTCTTCAGAAGTCTTTTCTAAGGGCATCCAGTATGTGAGATGAAGTCCCAATCCAAACCAAGCTAACAGCAACAGATTCTGATTTTCATAAACCAATATTTGCTTGAGCTTGTGTGTCCCAAACATGGATGCAGTTTTCCTAACTGCTTCAAAATACAGCTGCTTCCCAGTAAAACTCTTTCTGTTGTGGGTTACAATGTTCAAACTGTCTCCTGGTTAAAAGCACTGATCTAACCCTTAACAAACTGGGAAAAACAAAATCTGTGGAGAGACTCAGGAGAGAGCATTCAGTATAAATTTTTCATCTGTTGGGTTTTTTTTAGAAATGAAATTGAGCCAAAAAACCCCATGCAAAATACTTCTTTTCCTTAAACTCTACATTATTGTTGTCAAGATTGCTGTCAAAGCCATCCAGAAATAATGACTATCATTAGCTGATGAAATGGGTCTGTTATTTGTGTGCCATGTAAATATTTTGGCATTAGTTCTTTATTCATACCATGGAATAAACTTGTTGAACTTCTGCACTAGAACAAAAAATGAAAGAGAACATACGGAAAGTTTTACATGGATATTGTTTTTCTTAGGGGAAAGTATTTCTTTTATACATTTATTTTCATGTTTTCTACAGAGTGACTGGATAAATACAAATTCCTTTCCCAGTTTAAAATACAGCATAAAGAAAAAAGGAAAACTGCTTAAGAAAAATATTTTACTTCACTACACTCAAGGTGTTGTCTTGGCCACGAGAAATCAATTTATTTACTCTGGAGAGAGATATTCCTTGTTGTATGGGGCCTTACAAAGTTATTCTGCACTGCTCAGCTACCATTTAATTGTGTAAACTTTTACCAGCTGTCGGTCAATAAGAGAATTTGATTATTGAAGATGTGAATGTCACTGATCTGAGTGCAATTTGACCCAAAGAAACACACAAGTTTAAATATTTGGGAAGCAGTCTTGTCCAAGAGAAGATGGATAAATGACACGGCAAGCAAAGTTCAGTGGGGTATGCACCATGTATTTATTAAGAATAGCTGTGTTGCTCACACAGCTATTGTGAGCTGTAGGACCCATGAATATTTGGCACTTGGGAAGATGTAAAATCCCAGTGCAGGAGCTGTATTTTCTGGGTAGCTTTGCCCTCAAGGGGATTGGCACTGCAACAGTACCTTTAGAAGAGAGAAAAAACTCCCTGCTATCCATAATATTCATTGATGGAACACAAAAGTGAATTTGATCAATCTTAAGAAGTTCTGCTTAGTTCTTGAATATTTTCTGCTGCACCCTGAAGTTGTGCCAACTATAGGAAAGCTGAACCCAAATATGCAGACTATGACTAAAATTGTTTTTTCAAGTTGCCCTTGCTGGTGTTGCTCTGTATTTACATTCCTGTGGGTGAAACGGCAAATTGTGCATGATTCACGAATATGGGACACTGAATGTTGACTTATCCCAAATGGCTTTTTCAGACATCCATGTGGTTGTGACTTCAGGAAAGAACTTACAAACAAAGTGTAAATGAGCATGCAGTTTACTTGAGTGATCTTTGTGCACAGCTTAATGCTGAGGTTTTTCAGTTAGTATTCACTTCACAAATGAGAGATGTAAGATGTTTAAATTAAATGAAGCAGAAAAAAAATTGATTCTCTCCTTTCCCTCCATCTTTCTTACTAAAAGATTCTTGGCTCTTTCACATTAGTAGCTGTGCTATATATTGGCATTTACACTAATGAAGAGCCCATGATGTTTCCTAAATGTTCCACTACAAGGACCTTGTTAATAGTTTCCATTTATCCAGCAAAATAAAAGCTGCTTGCAATCCCCAAGACATTGTGCAGTAAGCCAAGGACAGAGAAGGGACATGAAACTGGAGTCTGTCCTTAACTGTGCCACCTTCTATTCCAGTGTGGGCAAGTGCTTTGTTCAGGGAGCCAAACCTGGGACTGCAGGTTAAAAGAACTTGCCCAGGGATCTGTATTTGTTCCTCTGCGGTGAAAGAGAGACAGAATTTGGAATCTCAGTGTGGCCCTGTTGTTGGTCTCACATTGGTCACTGGGAATCTTGCTGATCCATGTAGTGCTGGTGATTTACTTAGGACATTGATATTGGCAACTGCTTCCTTGCCTTGCCGATCATCTTCATTCCAGAAACTGTGAATCACAGAATCTGTGTCTAATCTTGGAGATTTTGATCCAGGTGATCTTGGGCAAGTCCAGTAAGGTAACAGCAGCATTGCCAAGGATATGCCACGTGTGGTTCATTTCCCAGCCTGTGCTCTAATAGCTGTTAAACTGAAGAGTAAAATTTCTTTTCATACTCTAAATGGGATATTTAGTCCCAAAGAATAAGAGTAATTATTTTATCTATCTTTTAACAATTGGTTTTGACACATCATAATGGGTTCTGTAGTGTCCATCTGATCAGCAACTTTAAAATGATCATTTAAAGACTGTGATAAATATTTAAGATTAGAAATACTAATATCTTCTTATGATTAAAAAAAATCAATTAGAAAACTGTTTCATCTCAGTGAAATTGCATTGTATATGAGAAGTCATAAAGATATACAAATGTAGAGTAATCAGTGCCAAAATTTGAAACATCTTAAGAGGACATTAATATTATTTGCATCTATTTTGAGTAATTTGCCTTTATTATGCTGCAGAATGCAGTCTTTTAAGATCCTCCAAATAGTTTAAAGGTTTTCACTGAGGCTGCTGTTTTAGAAATATTCGTGTTTTCTCTTTGAAAGTAGAAGTACTTAGGAATTTGTGCTCTTCTTGGTTACTGTGTTAACATCTATTTTCTTAAGAATAGGCAAAACCAATTATACACTCTCTAGGCTGATTTTTAAAATTTTCTTTTCTGAACAAAGCAAAGTTCAGAAAAGAGATTCATTTTTGGAGAGTGTTTTTGCTTGTTGTTTATTTCTCTCAACTTTATTAAGCTAGTAGGGCAAACCTCTGTGAGTTCAAATTAGTCCTTCATAAAAAATTAAAATCTAAGATATTTCACTGTGACTTTGTTTTGTTGGGCATCACTCTAGGTGTGAAAGCACAGCAAAAATGCACAACTTCATTGTCTTAAACTCACCTGACACAACCCTCTGGCTCTTTTTTATTAATCCACAGAAAATTCCATTTCCCTCTGTTTTGAAGTTAAATGGAAGCCACGGAATTCCTTGTAGACAGGGTTAGACTTTCCTGGTCTCAGAAAAGGGACAGCTTTGGGATTGAAGAAAGGGATACTGTATTGAAGGAAGAGTTGCACTGTATTAAAAAGTTTATTCATAATGTAGTAGTAATTAGCACAGAACTTCTACAATGAGTCAGTAATGGAAATAAATCTTACAGTACACTTAACACAGGAGAATATGAGAAAACTGCTATATCATAGTTGAGAAAGAGCAGGAACAATTTCTGGAAGCATTGCCAGACATGCTCAAAGGTTTCAGCTACCTTTCCTACATGCTAGAGGCACTAATTTGAAAATGGAACTGGTGCTTTCTGCATTCTAACTCTCACTTTTGCAGAACTGTATAAAGGTTCCTGTTTTGCTATGTATCAAACATAGCATAGTTCTGTTGAGGCTGTGACACTGTTTTCTCAAATCTACCGCCAGTGTTACAGATAATTTCAATTAATATGAGATGAATGTTTGAACAGAGAATTCTCTGAAAGCAAACATAACCCAAACAAAATGTAAGATACCATGTCCTTGGATGTTTTCAGTGGCTGACAGCCTGCTTTTCTTTGGTAAAAATTCTTGAAGAGCAAAAACCACAATGACTTGCAGGGACAACCTCTTCATTTTCTACCTGAAGGAGCATTTTAACATCAGATTTGCTGGATTAATCAGTCTGTAATGTTGCTGAAACCTAGTGGTGTAATAAATAAACAAATAAAAAGAAAAAATTACAGCAACAAAAAAAGGAGTTTGACACTGACTCAGCTGAATGCTTTCACAGCCTCTGTCAGCATCATCTTGGTCTCTTAGTGGAAGCAAAACTCCATAACCACTGTTGACTATGAACACATTCCAGACTTGAGCTGTGTTAGGGAATTCACTCTAGAACACTGGCATTTCTTTTCCAAAAGCCTAAATGCCACCAATTATCTAAAATTTGTCTTGTGATCTAAGGAGTGGCTTCCAGTCCTGTGCCTGTACAAGTGAAAGAAACACTGTACCTGCAGAGATATTCCCTCACTTGAGGATCTGTAAGTGAATTGAAGCAAAATAAACTGAAAGGAAATTTCAGCTGTAAGTAAATGAGTTGACTCCAGTTTTGACCAAGATAAATCTAAATCAATACTACATAAGCCCTAATTAGGCCAGATCTTGTTCATCTCTTGAGGCTGAGTCCCATGTTTATTTTTATATGTTGATTTTGGAGTTGCTACTCCTGTTAGTTTGGTGACCAGGGCTAGATGCACTCCTGATGTTTTTTTAGCAACTGCAAAGCTCAGTGAGAGCAGGGCCCTGTTGTGCCTAATGCACACCCTTATTATCTCAAGTGTTCCATTGCTAAGCTGGTGGACAAGCTTTTGTTATCAATTTAGTTGGCTCTCCTAAAATCTTGTGCTGCTTCTCAGATAGCCTTGAACCACAGCCCTCTGGAAGGAACAGATGATTTATTTTTGCTGCAGCTAGCTGCTGAAGTTGCTCATTAACTGTTATTGACACTATAACACTTTGCTCTATAACAGACTTTCTTTTGATTATTAGATCTCTAGGAGTTCCAGGATTATTAGGGTTTTGAAGAGCATACTCATTTTTTTTTTTGGTGTCTCTAACATTTGGGGTTTTTTTTTAATAATTTGTTCCATTTTTCTTTATTTACTAAAATGTCTATTGGAATCAAGAGAACTTCTATCTCATTTTGTCCTTCTGGGGAAGATTTTTTCAGAAGTTCCAGTGACTCTGTGATAACTAGATATATGAGGTTCTGTATGTGGTCTTCTTCTACAACACCTACTTGAAATTCTCAAAATGCTTGAAAGTTATGATATATACTGTCCTCAAATAAATCATGTGCAAATAATGTGTGGGGATGAACCAAACCTATTGTGATAGATAAAATTTACTTGAAAAACTAGTTTTTTACTCCAAATCCTGAGATCTAAACCAAACTAATTTTAAAATGAAAACATGGCATTTGGCACAGCATGTTTTCCCCAACAAGCACTAAGCTCATCAGTAATAATTTTTATGTTATTCTTATTTGTGTTTTATCTGACTTCTGGCTTTAAAAGAAGTCATTAGAATTTTCCAATTCATTTAAATGAGAACAGGATTGGACTAATAGTGAGAGTTTTTTAAAATAAGTTTATATGCCACTAATCCAGAAGAACTATTAGTACAAATTTTTCCAAGTGTTTGGTTTGCCTTATTATTGCAAAATTCATAATTAAATGTTTCCAACTTTTTTCTTGGTTAGAGTGTTATTCTTTATAAATCTTAAGCCACTTTTTCATAGCAAGGCATTTCTCTTGGGTTTGTCATTGTACAAAGCAATGCAAAGCAAGCCATCCTTCCCCCAAGTTTTCTGGAATTTGTGCTGCTTCTCTGTGCAGTGTATCAGGTGGGTGTTTTTCTGTTGCTCCAGGCTTCTTGGAGGAGGGGGGAGGTTTTTAATCTTCTGTTATTTAAAGAACAAAATAGACTTGAACAGGATCTTTCCAGTCATAAAACTGCCTAAAGTTTACTTGGCAAAAACAGGACTGAAGAACTGACATGCCAGGAAGGGATATTTCTCTCTATATCCACCTATATTTACCTCCCCACTCATTTTTAAGTATCTGTCTTTACCCTTCAGTTCAGATAAAAAGCAGACATCAGATTTTGTATCAGTAACAGAGAAATCTGATTAAATAAATCACATTGAGCAGTTTTATGGTTGGTCTATTCAAATTCAAAGCACACCCTGAGACTGTAGCAAAATCCAAGGGAATGCCCAAGCACAGGCTTGAGCAGGTTAATGCTGGTGTTCAAGTAGCCATCAGCAACTTGAGCACCCAGTATTGCTGTCTTAAAACTTGTTATTATATTTTCTCATTTTATATTTAATTATGGATGCCTATCTGTACATGTTATTCTAAACTTCTATCTTCAAAGCACATGAGATAAGAATATATTTTTGGGGGATGAATGTCTATACTACAGTCTGGGAGACTTGACACTGAATTTTCCCAGGCTACAAATGAGACACTTTTGTTCCAAGCTGCAATATGGTAATGGCAATATATCTATTTATACACACACACTCTTAATGTGTACCTGTCCCCTGCTATAAGATTAATGGTCCCATATTTTTAGAAACTCTGACAGTGAACTCGGTTCTCCTTTGTTTTGTACGTGGTGAAACACAGCTGATTTAATCCAGAAAAGTGCTGATGTGTAGGTGTGTTTATGGTAGAGTCTGACTGGGGATGATGGTTGGTAAGGGATTGCCAAGGTTCCATAATCTTTAGGGGTTTTGCATGATCCTCACAGCAATGTGTAGTGGATACATGGAGGGACACGGAGGAGTGCATGGTTTTCAACACTTGGCAGGTATCTGAGTTAGATTTCCATTTGTACCCTTCCAATGGATAGAACCAAGATTGTTTTAAGGTGTATTTACAACTATTCCAACCTTATCCTAGGGGAAAAAGTTTGGTTTTCAGCCAGTGTGACAATCATAAGACATAAGGATGGCTTAAAAATACCTTTGCTCATCAGACTCACTGTTTTACTCTGTACTCTGTGACTGGAGGTGAAAACTCAGTGCTATTAATTCTATCAGACAACAATGCCTGTTTTATTAATCAGACATAGGCTCTCTATAGGAGCATGATGATGGTCTGGGATGAATTTTGAAATCCTAATAAGGCTGAATGAGTTCAACATTATTGTTCAGTATTTGAACAAGAGACAATTTTTCTTTCTCCCATGGAAACATTAAAAACTCTGTAAGGAATCCAGTGAACCTTTACTATTATAAGGTCCTCTTGGACAATATTTCCCCTTGCAATATTCCCACTACTTATTTTTGATTTTTTTTCTGTAAAAGAAAGACTATCTTTCTTTTGAGCAAAAGATTTTCTAAATGGAATTAGTCCATTACAAGAGCAGAGGGAAAGTTATTTTTGGTTTTAAAGACTCTTAGAGGTTTCTATCTACCTCTTAAATCTCTCAAGTTGATAATAGGATGTTTTTCCCAATCCACAATGCTTTTTGCTTAAGCATTTCTAGAGAATTACTTAAATAGGATTGAAACATCTGGATTTTCTTATCAATCTAAACATTATCTAAACATACATCTTCTTTAGGATTTAGGGTTTTTTTAGCAGCAGTGATGTAGATAGGAATTTAAAACTCACTGCACCCCAAGAACTGATGTATTTGTCCAAGCTCTGAAAATTGCACCTTTAATGGCAGGACAAGGCATGTCAGATGCAACTTTTGAGACAAGACTGGCTGTTCATTTCATGAAATCCCTCTTTTTTTATTATTTCCATTCATTTCTGCTACTAGGGAAAGCTACTGATCCTAAGGTATTGTGCAGATGGTTTGACTTTCTGAGAAATGAACTTGGTTTGTGTGTCAAGCTTGTGACATATCTCTCTGAAATTTTTAGTGGGAATGACTTGCTGGCTGACAGCAACTAGGTCTATTGCAGGGAGAAGATTAGAACAGAATTGTTCTGCCTCATGGCCCGGGCTTTTAACTACCTCAGAAAGCAGCAATCTTCCTCATTCTGTAAAGCTGTTATAAAAAATCGTGGTGTTTTTTTATATTTGTTCCACAGCTGTCAAAATGGTACTTAGTATGTTTATTCAACAGACTGTGAACTGGAGGTGTACTCACTGAGCTGATCCTGTTTCAATCATTGACCTTAAGTGGAAAGAAGGGAAAGATCAAACAAATATTTTTTTCTGATCTTTGAAAAGCTGCCAAAACTAACGAAGTTGAATTCATTTGGGACAAATGAGATGCTTTTGTTTTTCTACCTCTTTCAGCTTAGTTGTGTTTTGGATGGCACTGAGCTGTTGCAGTTGGAATACAAAACAACTGCATCAAACCCCTCTGAAAGCTAGGTCTGTCTCATGTAATTGCAGTGCCACCCAGGAAACACTTGTTTGTGTATCTTCAGTGTGTATTATTCTTATCTTCTTGGTAAATAACCCAAATTCACACATTGGGCTTGGTTTTGTTTTGTTTTGGTTTTTTACATAGGGGAAAGAAATAATTTGCCTTTTCTGCATTTTGGCTTCCCCACAAGAGATCAACCTAAATCAATGGCTGACCCAAATACCTCTAATTTTAAAAAGACATAGGTTAATTTTTAAGTATGACTATTTTATTTTATTTTTTTTATATCAGACATTCTGCTGATATGAAACCTCTGGAACTGTTGGTTGTGTCCTTACACTCAATGCTCTGAGGAACACACATGTGTTCCCAGTTTAGCAACCTCTTATCCATCCACATGGCACAGCCTGCCCAATATTCATATGTTTTCCAGGTTCCATATGCTGGGAATAAACCTTTAAGCAGAGCCATGCCACTTAAAAGGTCGTTAAAGCTTTCCAGAGGTAAAATTGTTCAGTGAGGTTCATGTAGAGAGTGAAGTGGTGCCATGCTGGTGATGAATGCAAGTTAAATAATGTGGGCTGGCCCAACACAACCTCATCCCATATTGTCTGCTCTTGGACTGCTGCAGCTTTGGTTCTCCCTGTGGACTTCTGACTCTCCTTGAGCTGAGATGATGCATTGTGGAGGTCATTGCTAAGACTGGTGTGGATTATTCATTTTTGGAGAGATCATTAACATATTCTTCATGCGTGAATTAATGTGGCTCAGAATCTTTTACTCGCTGAGTTACAAGTGAGTAAAACAAACCTACCAGAACAAAACTGAGCTCAGCTGCACTAGCCTTGTTTTCTTATGTGCATTACTCTGTATTCTGGCCCTGTGATAGCATAATTTGCTTTCCCAGGAGTGTAAGCATTTGTAGGTTTAAGTAAATAAAACCAATATTAACACTAAGACACAAAAAGCATATAACTCCCAGAAAGTTTCATAGATGTTAAACCAAGTCATCCTGCAGAGAACTTGGACTTTGGAAAGTTAATTTTATTATGGGAAGTTTATAGCAGGCCTTTTCTTCTATTGTACCTCGGTACTGCGTTGAAGAATAATACAGCTCTGAAATCAGTCACTTTCACCTTGAAATCTAAGGGCATCTGCCAGCAGGAAACAATTTTTGCTCACCAAGGATGGAACTCATACACAGAAAAAAAAATTTGAAAAGACAATACGTCAGAAATTTGATAAAATATGTATTTACAACTGGAATTTAGGGAGCTATTAAGTGCTCGTAAAATTTTTCTGTCATGTAAGTTTTGCAAACAGACAGGGTTATTTTTTTTCTCTTTTCTGACCCCTTTCATTTATATTTTTATCTCTCTGTGTTGCACTTGAAGTCCAGACTTGCTATTGTCTGTAATAGGTTTTTTTGAGAATTCAAAGACCTTTCAGTTGTATGGAAAACAATATGCCTGGTTTATAGATATGTCTGTTCCTTTCAGTCATATTTTATCATTTATTCATCAAAAAAGAGAAGCTTAGGGGAAAACAAAAATTATTTCAAAATTATTTTGGCTGAGTTGCATGGGGTAAAAGCTTTTTTAAGCTTTAAGTCTTTTCATCAAAACCAGCACTTCAGTGTTGTGAAGCTATGAACTTTATTGAAACATGCCTAAAAGTTCCAGTATTTGTTGAAACAAAGGTCTAATTTTTACCCACAGTTCTGAAATCAAATTATTTTCCTCCAATTGCTGGTATTGGTTATTCTGAATCTTCCTTCTAATTTTCAGCCTAGTTATTGCAATGGTTTATTCTTATATTTTCTGTCCCTCTACCAGACATTGATTTATTATTTCAGTTTGAACCAACAAAATAGATTGAGATGCAACAGACTTGAGTAGAAAGCTCTTTGTAAATACCCTGGCTTGTGTGAACTTGGCCAAGACATTCCATTTCCCTCAAATAATGACCTACCTCTGTATTGTCTCGTGTGCTCCCAAGCACAGAAGCTGCTTTGACCCTGTACAGCAGAAATCCAGTCCTGTCTGTCCAAAAGAGATAAAGGTCTGAAGATCTGGCACAAGACAAAGAGACTTCATTTGCAATGGATGTCAGTGCTCACTGTAAGGTTGTATTCCTTTGAAAATCCAGCCATGGTCATCATCATCATTTGTGATTAACACCAAAATGGAATAGTGGGATCAGATTAAGGGTTTCACAACAACTGAGAAAATTGTTTAGGAAAAGATTTTAAGAAAATTTAGTTTCTAATGTAGCCCTGGCTCCTTCATTTCCATTTCTTTGATAACAGGTCCAAGCTCCTTTGAGTCTGGATTTCAGCTCAGTCTTGTCCCTGTATGGACCTATGGCAGTTGTGCAACCTTTAGCCATGTTAAGGCTGCTAAGTCTTGTGCCTTTAATATGAACTTCATCAGAATGAGTGGAAGATGATAATAATTCATTAATAAGGATTTATGGTGCTTAAGTCCTTTGTGCAGGATTTTAGGTTAGAGATTAATTGTATTTTTATTTCATTTGATATTTAATATGACTTGTGTATGTTTTCCTGAAGGTATACCATACAGTATTTTAGTGTGCAGCCATATAACAAAACCTGTGCTATAGGAAGGCAGAGCAGTGTGGGCAGATTCTCAGACCAGGAATCCTTTTGCTCCACATGGAATCTCAACTTCCAGGGCTCTGTAACAGTGAGATGGTTCCACACAGCATCTAAACCTAACCCCAGATAAGTAAGTGCTTTTGTGTTTCAAATTGACAAACAACGGGTTATTTTTTTTCCATATCAAGGTAGAAAATGAGTGATGGGAAAGGGATGCAATGTTCTTAATGCATCATGGAAACACCACTTTGTCTTTGTAAGAGCTGTGAAACGTTTACTTCATTGTTACAATGAGGTCATTCAATACTACAGGAAAATGAAGATTGATTTCTGAGAAATGCAGGGAAAATTTTCAGTTTCTATTTTCAATTTCAGAAGCGTTTCTAGATGCTAAATTTTGAAAAGAAAAGGTGTTGAAAACAGTATGGGCTGTGCTTTCCCCCTTTATTTTGTCTTTAAAATGTTTGAATTCCATTACTGGTTTTTTTGGTTTTTTTTTTTTTGCAATTAAATGAAAATCTCTTTTCTGCAATTAGTTATTACGCGGGATATCTTCACAGTACTTTTTTTAGTCTAAAAGTCTGGGTTAAAAATTTATTTCATGTTGCAGATTCCTCTGTTTGTACCAGTGGGGTATTTTTGACACTCTTTAATTTTGGAGATTTTAGGGCAAATAACCATGTCACAAGGAACATACTGTATATGAGTGCTTCCTTTTTGGTATAAATTTCACTACATTGTAAGAGTCAAAGGATGGAAGTTGCCTCTGGATGTATGTGTGAGTGTGCTGCAAAGGAATTGGGTTAAAAAGAGGATTAATTTAAGATTTGATAGAAATTCTCTTGGGGCAGTAGGAAAACTTCCATTGGTTTCAGTAAATTGACTCAATTCAGCAGATAATTAACTAGGGAACCAGACCCAAGTTTTATGGTATTTACTAAATGTTCATACTTGTAGTTTACTTTCTGTGGATTCAGAGACTCTCTTCGTTACCCTTCACTGAGTTTCCTTCTCTCAGGTCTGTCTGGTTCTTTGCTTTTCAAAGTTGAGGGGTGAACAAAAAGATCGGGAAATTCATCATGAAAGCTGCACAGTGAAGAAGAACTGACCCCTAGAAAAACAAGCAGAGTTAAACAGGATTTGACAGGTTGCAGAAAAGAGTGAACAGGATGGGAACAATGAGCAGCGACTAATTATTATTTCACTGGTCACCACAACACATTAAAAACTTCCGAAGGCTATGAAATTAATTACATGCAGAACAGCACTCAAGGTGCTTAATATTTTGTCTCTCTGGGACAATTTGCTGGAGACATCGTTTGAACTACAAATACAAAGCAGGGAAGATGGGCCTCTCTCTGGCTGTGTCATTCTTCATTTTAATGAGGAAAAAATGTCACACAGAGCAGTGTGAATTTGAAATATTATAATATGCTTCAGTTTTATGTCGGAGTAAGTATGTTTCTTAAAAGAGCCCTAATGATTCTAAATTCTAGACCTTGTTGACAAGACATCTGCTTACTTGGCCTGTGGTTTGTGTCTCATCTAGAAGCTCATTAACATATATATTAAAAGAAACCTATTAAAATATTTGCATTTTAAAATGAATCATAACCCCTCACTTTTCCTTCCCCCATCTTTTAGAAACTTGTTTTGGTCTTGCAAAACATTCCACTAGGGAGACAGAAATATTTCAGTTATTTTCAAACCATTTAACATTTGGGTAATTCTTATAATTACTTTTCTCTTTAATTGTTAAAGCTGGAAGGCTTATATAATATTACTTTCAAAATTCATAGTTCAATGTAAATAATCTTTTCTGTACCCACAGACCTCTCAGCTGGATCCTGACTTGAACCCTAAGGGTGCTCATTCTTTCTTTTGGTCTTATTTATTATTTTCTTCTCTCCTCATCAGTTTTCTATTATTCTCTTTCCTGCCTCTTCATCTGTCTAGAGGCACACGTATTGGGTGAAATGGCACTTGAAGCCATGCTGGTTGTTTATTTAAACAAATCATATTGAGATGAAAAGAGCAGATGATTGCAAAGCTATAACAAATCTGATCGAGAAACTCATCAGGCTCTTGAGAGGTCTTGTCATTTTAGGGAATCTCCCACCTGGACTTGTGGCTCAGAGATCTCTCATGTCAGCACTCCTGGTCTAGCACAGCATGCAGGAAGTTCCTTTTGTGTTGTCTGTCTGGGACTGGTGTTCTGAGTCTCCTGCTCTGGAAGGGCTGGCAAATGTGAGAAAAGCCGTAGAATACATCCACCGGCAAAGGGACTGCCTGCTGTCCAGGCTGCATCCTGTGTCCTGTTTGTCAGGGAGTCTCTGCACAAAGGATGCTACAAGTGCAGCAGTGAAATCACAGCTGAGGAGATTCAGCTGTTTTCTAGAACCTTCACAGCACACTTCATCTTCAGAACAAGATGGTTTTCCCAGCAAGTTCAGCTAGTGGAAACTAAATAAACAGAAATATTTGCTTCATCTGCAAAACCAGAAAGGTGGTCTCCTTTGAAGGTGAACAGGAGGTTCTGCCACCTCTGCTGGAAGGGGAGCATGTCTTGGGTGGCATTGGTCTGTTAATGCGCTCACTGTGAGTAGCACCAACTATCACTAAGCTGACATTTTTTATTTCAGGAAACAGATTCCCTAGAAAGAAAATCCTTGGCAAAAATGGGATACAGCTACTTTGGAGTAACTCAGGTTACACTGTGCTGAGAAGGGTACTTCTTGGTGGCAAGACTAGAAAAGGACAATTTTGGCAGCTGAGGTTCTCATACCTAACAAGGAGATATTTTTATTGCCAGATACTTCTCTTCCAGTTTCCTCTTAAAAAAATTTTAACAGTATCAGTTTCTTAAAAGATTCTTAGTGCCTCCTCAGGCTTTTAAACCATTTTCTTGCATATTGAAAGCAGCTGTATGGGGAGAGGAAAGCTCCTGCTGCTTCTCAAAAGCAGTATGTGTAACATCACAGTGGGAAATAACATGTTTCATGAACTTGATTTATCCCCTCTGCTGTGCAGTATAAATCCTCCTTCCTCACTGCATGGCCTGCACAGGCATTTTTGAGGGCCTCATCCTGCCTGGTCCTGAAAAAAGTGCAGAGGAAGGATTTAATTAAAAGCAAATATTTATTTTTGGGAACTGTTAACTCCTACACATACTCTGCTGCCTAGCAGGGGGAAGCACTAAGTAAAATCACAGAAAACAGTAGAAATATTTCCTACCCACTGGAATTATTAAGTATTTGCATTACCAAATACATTTTTTT
>CM031870.1:5540981-5649157 GCA_018697195.1 Certhia americana | reverse complement strand
ACCTTCCTTGCTTCCATTGAATTTTTTTTTCTTAGACAATGCAATTTTGATGCCTTTTTAATGGCTGCCAGCCTTTTTTTTTTTTTTTTTTTTTTTTTTTTTTTTTTTTTTTTTTTTTTTTTTTTTTTGATGGGCAACTCCTTCATCCCTGTTTTTAAAATACTTGAGTCTCTCGCAGTCCTTAGCTTGATTTTGTCTCCAGTTTTTGTATTGGTAATTTTCACAGATAACTGAGGCAGAAAAAAAGAATCATGATATATATGAGAATGTTAAGTTTAAAAAAATCTGTGGGAGTTAAATGTTTTCAGCTCAGTGAGTCACTCAGGACTAGAAGTAAGTAATCCCCAGATGCAGCAATGTTCCTGCCTCCTGGCCCAAGCTGCAATTTCAGTCCTACTGCTGCTGCTGGCTGTCTTTGGGTGTGATGTACCTCACTGAACATTAAAAGCCAGGGAAGTTGTTCGCTGTTTCTCACCTTAGAAAATCTGGTTGTTTATTTAAATGTCTAAACATCTAGTCCTGCAGTGGACGTTAAACATTGAGTCACCAAACCCTGACTGTCCCTCTGTCCTAGTTGTGTGCAGTCTGTGCAGTGTCATTGTGTTTATGAAAGCAGCACTCAGGCCACAGTCAGAAGCCCATCATGGCTGGTACTGTACAGACCCACAGAAAGATGTTCCTGTCGTGGAATTTGAAATCTCTTAGATATTGAAGTGGTGAGAAGGTTTTTTTGAACCTCGGGGAGCTGAAAGACGCTCATTAAATGTTTCACCCATCACGTGGGCAGTTTGTGCTGGGCTTCTTTTCTGCAGTCCTAGGCTTGTGTCTGAACAGCAAAGTTCCTACCAGGCCTTTGCACAAACCTTGTGAATTTATAGCCCAGTGACTGTCACTGATTAAAAAAACCAACCTGTTATGCTTTATGAAGTGTTGGAGTACTTTAACTCTGTGTGTCTTTTGTGGTGTCCTTCCCTCTCAGCATGAGAGAAAGGGAGCAAGATCATCCAGGTAACACTGTCCTTAATGAGAAGTTCAGCCAAACATGTGCTGGTTTTTCTGTCCCTGTGCTGTGGTTATCTGCAGAACAGGAATAGAAGACAAATATCTAATCTCTAAAAAGGGCTTTGGAAGATTACTTCTACCTTTACCCAGCCCCAGCTGAGCTCCCCTTAAATCCTAAAGGGATCTGAATATCCTGTGTTTCCAAGATGAACATTAGTGTACCGTGCTGGAATCAACCAAAGCAGCAAGTGGGACCTATCTGGTGAGAGAGATTTTCACATAAAAGTATACCTGGACAGGGTTGCCTTTTCAACTTACTTATTTTTTTGTTTTTTTCTTTTTCCTAATGAAGAAAAGTGGAATTGTGTGTGTTGGAACAAACCAGTGGGAGTGAGTGAAGGTCAGATGAGAAGGATTATTCCTTGAATGTTAACCAGAAATGCTAACTCTTAATTCAGTGTTAGCTGAGTTCTTTCCCTATGTCATTGTGACTTCATGGACTCCCAAACAATTATTTGGATCTTGGTTTTCAGTGAAACTTTTAAGAAATAAAGAGTAAATAAACCTTTAGTATCTGTGGGGATTCTGCCTAGATTAGCATCAGCCTTAATTAGTCCTGTTACTGGAACATGTTCAATTCTGGTCTCCTAAGACAACCTTGTTCCTCCAAGAGTATCCTGACAATACAACCTGACTTTAGGGCTGACAAGGATGAGATTGTGTAACCTTGTGGCTTGCACGTATTTTCTGGTACTGCATTTAAAGCGTGGAAGTTGCTGTGTGGGAGAGAAAAGATGCAAAAGACCACATGCCAGAAGAGAGTGACTCTTCTTCCATTGTGGGAAGAGAGCAGACTAAACTTATGCAGTTGGAGGTTTATTCTTTAACCTCAATGCCTGTTAGGAAAGAAATGGTTGAATTATGATGGTATTTATTAGATTTAAATACAATACTAATTTCCCTATATTTTCCTTCAGTCTGGACTGTGCTGTTACACAGAGCAGCTACACCTTCAAGAACACACCCTCTGCCCTCACAAAGCTGGAAGAACAATGCTGGAGTGGACTGACCAATTGTAATGTTTCAGGATATTTCAGTGAGATTTATCTCAAGAGAACAAAAAGTGCCTCTGGCAGCTCCACTCCATGAGATCTGGGTGCTATTCTGAAGGCTCAGGCTTGATGTAGCTGTAACAGAGATTTTATTTGCTAACAGAGATTTGATTTGCTTTGAAATTTTTGGATTCAAGGCACTGTCTTTCCTCTTCCCCAAACAAAGGCAGAGCAATGAAAATAACTACAAGTTACCAGGGGCACAATGGAGATTGGGAACAGCTTCAGTGGCTCTCCCATCACACCCCTGCCCTTGGGACACAGGGGCTGGGAAGCACCTGCCATCACTCACTGAGCCTGAGCACTCCATAGCACCAGAGGAATCAAAGGCACTTAATTCTTTACAGGAGGTGTTTATGGCATCAGCGTCCAGGGCAGGGTGTGAATTAGAAAAAGGATCATGTGTGTACCTGTCCTTGCTGTTAATTACCTTGCCATTGAATAAAACAGAGCAACATAAAATGGCCTTAGGAAATATTTAGACTTGCTGGAACATAAAGGTTTCTAATCTGCTTTATGATGGATGGTCCCAGTAGTGCTGAGGGGTAGGGAAGCAGTTCTTTCTCTATTTGGTTATAATATGGCTTGAAAATTTTCAGAGTGCAAACTTCCATCTGCAGTGCAGCTCCAGTCCCTCTCCCTGATGTTTGCCCAATATTGCAGCAGCCTCTTGCTGCTGGAAGAGCAGAAGTAAGAATTCCTAGGGAAGCAGGACCATATAGTGTCCCTGTGAATGTTTTCCCAAGAAGTATAAATGGCAGCTGCTTTTTCTTTATCTATCCATAAAGTTGAGCTATTCACAACCAATTTCACTCTACAGAGTTCTTCTGTCTGTTTCAAAAATAGAGCAACTTTAAATGAAAGTGAAATCTCATTTTTAATTTATACAAAGTTTAGTGCTTCTGCTCGTAAGAGTTGTCTTTGAATTGCTGTGAGGTTACCTTGTTCCTTCTAACATGCACCTATATCTGACAGCTGGTCCCCCTCAAAGAAACATCCCAACTCCGTAATTTCAATATATAAATTATAAGCTATGAAAAGATTTTCTTTCTTAGAGATCTTTTTTAAAAAGAAAATATTTAAATCTTTAAAAAGAAAGACATAAAGGGTCTTTCCTTTATGTGAAGAAGTTTCTGTATGTATAGACAAGAACTTCAGTAGTGGAATAATATTCCCCATCATATTTAACTTCTCCAGAGTCCTTGTAGATCATGAAAATATAATTCCAAATTCTAAACCAGATTAGGCATAACTATGCAATGAACCAGGACTCTGATTTTCAAAAAATCCAAGGTCAGAGGGGAAGGGTCTTCTGAGTAATACAAGGCAGCATTTGCTGCTCAGAACTACTTGAACATTCACAGTGCAGAATATCAGTCAATCCCTTTCTCCCCTCTACTCTTCCCTCATTCTCTTTTTCCGTCAGCAGCTTTTAACTAATAATCTTCAGTGCTCAGTGATTAAAAAGCCTTTCTTGTGAGCAGCATGAAGACACTGCCATCCTTCATGTTATGCTGTGAACATCGGCAGTGATCATCTCTATAAAAATGTGCACATTTTGTTAAATGCTGTCATTTATTTCAATGCATTTATTGCCATAAAACTTCAATGACAGTTTAATTAAGAGCTTAAATATTTTATACTACAAAGTAGAAATATTTATGAAGGAGCCAGTCAGAGGCAAAATATTAAAAGAAAACAGGTGCTTTTGAAGAAACACAAAATGTCTAACAGTAAACATTAAAAAAAATCAATTATTAATCATGTTTTTTTCATTACTGTTGAATTGCCTTATGAAGATTTTGTATATGACAAAGTCTGTGGATGTGCAATATTCTCTTATCTGACCACTTGGTCTTCCTATTGGTATCCTGTGGGGTGGCTGGACAGATTATCTTCTTCAGGAAAACATCTTGGGACCAAACTAAGGTGAAGGTTGTAAATTAAAGTCATGCAGGGAGGGACTGAGAACCAGAAAGAGCCAAACAGACATTTGCAGGCACCTGAAAAAAGCTCTGAGAAGGCACCTGAGTTACCAGGGGCTGTGTTTTTATGGCTGTAGGTGGATATGTGGATTTGGCAAGAGGTATTGAACTGCCATAAGACCTGGTACAACTGAAAAGTCTTTCTGAGTAGGGAAACCCTGCAAAGAGAAAAGGGATGAGGGCTAATAGTTTGGCATTTTTAGGGACTGAGGCTGAACATTGGAGAAAGAGCAGGTTGCTCACCTCTTGGTATGTGCTTGTGGAATGGTGCTTCCCTGGAGGATGATCCCTGACTTTATCTGAATTGTTCTTTTGCCTTCTGCCCTTTGTATAAAGCTAAAAACACAGAGAAGAAATGCTTATCTAAAGGCTTTACTCCCACAGTTAAACTCTGATTTCTCCTGCCAAATGTTTACTGAAACAGTAAGACTAGGAAGGTAAACTAACCTTTACTGTACCTTCATGCTGATGGCAGAATTATTTTTCCAAAACATCCTATGCCAGGTAAATGTTCTCTGTTTCACTGATGTATGGGCCTATAACCAAATATAACCAATTGCCAAGTGACTTTGCTTTCTCACACCAAACTCCTAATGGAGCCATTAACATTTTTTCTAACAACTATTGTTGAACTCAGTGGGTGCACTTGGCTGGCAGAAATCCTATTGGTTGCAGTGGAGGCCAGATTCCACTATTTCTGTTTCTCTGTTAATTACTGGATTTATGTTTTTCCCCTTTCAAGTCTTCACAAACAATTGAAGGAGCTGCAGTGGGTGCTTCTCTTGCTGTCTGCTGCTTAAGAGAGTGAGCGAAGGAATTAAACTGTTTAAAACACATTTATTCTTTGTGATGTAAATTCAATGACTTAATTCTAGGTACAAAACAGCCAGGGAGTTGGTCTGCCAGGCTTGCCAATGTCTCAGTACATGAAATAATGAGTGCCTGAAATACAGAGAGTTCCAGTAACTGAAACAGAGGAAACAAATTAAGTACAGCTCATGACTAGAGGCTCAAAACTCTATCCAGTGCTGGCTGTAATATCAGTTCTGTCTTAATCTCGAATTAACAAAGAAATTGGGCTTTTGGTTATGAATCTTGCTGTCTTGAGAATCAGAGCATATTCCTCTCTTAATTCTTGCCTCCAGGGAAATTTTACACCAGTGTTGTGGATTTTTTTTTCTTTTTGCTAAGCAGTCCTTAACTTTCAAAATACAAAATTACTAATCTTTCTCCTGCCTTAGTATCCAAAATATTTACTGCTGGAAGCCACAGAGAGTAAGTGGCTTGACTCAAAACAAAGGGCAAAACTGTGGCTTCACTGGTGGGGAAAGGAGGAGAAAAATAGCTCTTGTCAGAGCAGGCACTGGTTGATTAGAAATAGAATGCTGCATAGTCTCACCTGAAGAGCTCCTTCTTACAACTACTTATTTTAGTCATCTACTCTAAGACAGCCAGTAAAATAAGGTGGGAGAGTCATGTGCCAGATCAGAATAATTTATCCTATGGATAATGTGCTCAAAACTCCCTCAGGATGGCATTAACCTTTGTTTGATTCAATCAAAGAACCTCACATGATTCCCAAGCTGCCGTGTGCTCTAGGTGTGAAGGGAGTACAGTTGAACATTATTCATCTGGTAGCAGTGTAATTAATTAGGCAGTGTTTTAGTTAAGAGTAGTAGAGTGATGATGCTCGCTCATAGGTTATATTTTTATAATTGCAGTACATCAGATTTTTCTTTCATCTTGCCTCTACCTTTCAAGCCTAGAAGCCATTAAATGTAAACTTCTTGCTTTCCTCCCCAGTCACCTGCTGTTTCAAATGTGGCTGTACTTTTAATTACCCATCAGTGTAAACTGAAAACTATTCTTTCTTGTGTTGGTATGTTTTGGGTCATACCTTACTAAATTACCAAAGAAAGGAAAATCTGTTTTGCAATGACAAGTGTTGAAGCCATTTAGCAGAACCCCAACAACAGAACTGGAAAGTCAGAGCTATGCTAGAGGATAAAATGTTCACTCACCTGAACAGGATGACTGGACTGACATCAGTGACTCATCAGTACTTGCCTTTACAGTGCTGCTACTGCTCCTGCACACCTTTGTTTCTAATGCAAGGAGCTTTACTGGCTGCTTTAGGGTGTGGAATGGAGCAGCTTCCTTTCAGAGCACATTATGGGGGTTCCATTCAAGTCCCTGGTTTGTAAGGGTTGGATATGACCCCGTGCTGTGCTACAGGTGAGCAGCTACAAGTTCCTGGAAATCTGTCCCCTTGCTTCTGTCAGTTGTGATTTTTTTAATTTTTTGTTTTTCAAATATTTTCCTTTTCAGCCTGTGTTCTCCTAAAAAAAAAAAACAAAGCATGTTTGTAGCCCTGGGAATATTTAGCTGTTGTCAGTAGAGTGTGTTCATCATACTTGGTGGTTTTTTTAATGAGGACTTTTTAGAGAAAAGACACAAAAAACCCCAAACCACCCTTACTATTGTGTATGATTTACAGTGTCGGAGGAACTAATTAAAAATCGTAGAGAGGAAACTGCCCAGAAGAATATAATTGGAATTGAATCCAAATGGAAATATGTTTTGGCCACTCTTGTACTTTCTCCTGAATTTTGGAGCTCTAACTTGAGCATTATGGAATTAAATTTATTTTGTAATATAGCTAAAGTAGAACAGAGAATCCAAAGTCATCTGAGTGTAGAGTGAGTATGGAACTTTTGTGGCTTTTGTATCTGCCTCATTGCAACCTTTTCAATGTGATTTTTTAACTATTTAAGTACCTTTTAAAAAGGGCATACTTAAAAAATACAGTTTTAAAAGAGTTTATGTATTTTATGAAAACGGTTTAGATATTACCTTAGGAAAGCTTTCTCTTCCTATCTCATTAGCACTAGCTGTTCTTGACGTTCCCTGTTGCAATTTCTCTATAATTTCACTGTTTGTTTTCATTGTAAACCTCTTGTGTTCCTCCACATAAAGAGCAAACGAGTGCCTTGTGGGCTGGAGGGATGACAAAGTTCTACCCTCTTTACTTATATTTCTGAGAATCTATTTTAGATGTTTTATGAACAGAGAAAACTATATTTAACAATGCCAGTAAAACAAACTGAGAAGCTCCCAGGCACGTAGACAGTATGCCACAGGTTATAAATATCTGCCTAAGACTTATTTGAGAAGAAGGAACAGTGTGGACTCCTTTGCAGTTAAGCAACAAAATTCTTGTGGCCACTGGTAATTGATCCAGCTGGTATTTGGATTAGCTCTAGATGAGAAACTTGCATTCAAGGTTTTTATTGTCATTATACAAGCTCTCCAACTGTTTATGCCACGTCCCTATGGAAAACAAAAGATGATATATATGCAATTTGGTTCTGGTGTTTTTGCTGCTGCAATGAATGCATGTGCATGCTTAAAATGAGAGAACATCAAATGGCTATGACTTAAAAATGTAACTTAATAGAAATAACTTATTTTTCTCAGTTTTATCAGGCTTTATCAGTATAGCACAAGGTGATAGAGGGTTTTACAGTCTGTGAATAGGATTCTTACAGCCCAGAGCTAATCCCCCAAAAGAGGAAGATGTGCAGTTGAGTCCAGCTTGGGGCTGGACTGACTCAGCTGGGCACACTGAGGAAACTCCCTCGAGCCTGCAGGAGATGACATGGGTGAGCTGTCAGAAACCACAGGGCAGTGTGTGCACACCAGAATTATCACTCTGGTCAGTTAAAGGGCTTTTGGGCATAAGTATCATAGACTGGCCCACTTCCATGAGGCTTTGAGAGAGTCTGGAAAACCACTGCAGGTTCTGTTTCTGAGCAGTTGGCTTTGAGGAACTTGCAGGTTTTCTGCTGAGCTGTTGAGTAGGGCACGGTGTGTGAGGCTGCTGTGTGTAACCACTGAGCTGAATCAATTTTAGTGACAGCATTAGGAAATTGTTCCCTTTGACTTGGTGTGTGGATGACACCAGGGGAACCCTCTTCTATGATGGAAGATGAAGAAGAGGGTTCAATTCCTAGCTTGTCACAAGATGGTTCTTCATCAAGTGATGCTGTACCGTCTGTAGGTGTGTGCCAGAACAGTCTCAATTATCTGCTCTATCCTTCTTTCACATCAGTGGGTGACTATCTTGTGGCAGTCAAAACTATTACAATCCTTTCCCCAAATATATAGAAACATGAGGTTAAATACTGTCTTGTAACAGTTTTTTCTGTTTTTCAGAACTCTGTATGAGCTGGTATATAAAAACTGCTATTTTTATGTTTTTTTTAATAGCGCCAAAGTCTCCAGCAGTGTGTTCAGAATGTGAATTAATCAAGGGTCCTGTGGATAAAATATTGTGTGATCATGTAACTAGAATCATTCATATATACAGTGGGGCCAAATTGAAGTTGCATGGGCAGATCTAATTCTGGCAATTCTTAATTTTTGAGTGCTTGGCTTCGCAATAAAATGCTGTTTTATTGTAGTTCTTGGATGTAATTGAAAATATACTGGGAGATGAACAAGTGAAGTAGGAAACAACACTGAAGATAATTACAAGCAGATCTTCATTTCAAGCAGAGAAGTTAATCTTCCTTTGGACTCTTGGGTCAGTTTTAACAGGGTAATTAGCCATGGACCCTGTGGCTTTTGACTCCCAGTCCCAGCTCAAACCTCTGTGTCCTAATAAATGAGGACACACAGTTCTGTAACTGGGAGAAGCTGTCAGAGGCACATGCATTATGCATGTTTGAACCATAGGGAGAGCAGTGGGAGTGAGCTGGACTCTGCTTGCTTCAGCAAGGACGTGCGTCCAACTGGTTTCAATAAAGCAAAGAACTGAAGCAATTTAAATCATGTGCATGGATGAATTATTTTAGGCCTCTTTCTTGTCCTTTACAGTGTCTTTTATTTGTAAAACTATAAGGTTATGGCTAAATTCAGCCTGGCAGAGCTGTAAGCCAAATTAATTTGGTTTCTACTTTAACTTTTTCTATGCTTTGTTTTTGGGTTCTCATATTCAGCTTTTTTTCTTTACTTAAATAGGCATTGCTAGAGGTGAGTCACACCTGAGCATTCTTTTGTAATGAATATGGTGCAAATGTTTTTTTCTGTCTCTCTCTTGTTCAAAAGCAGCTCCTGTCTTCTAAAGCAGGCCTTTGATGTTTTTTCATTTGATCATTTCCTTTGCCTTTTCAGCCTTAAAGGCCCTTCCAGTAGGATTTCCTTCCAAAGATGCTTGGGAGGAGATGGTCTCTGTCCACCTTTGCTGCTGTAGGAAGGGAGTTTATGGATTTGCAGTAGGAGGGAAGTGACCTTTTCTCTTGACAATGGCTAGCTAGCCCATTTCAGATGATCAAATCTGGCCCTTTTAAAACCAAATGGGCCTAACACTGGGGGGAGATTTAGGTGTAGTGCTCCTCAGCTGAATTGTATGATTAGTGGGCTTGATAGCTGCAGCCTGTGCTGACAAACCCAGCCGGATCATTCTGCAAAATCTATCAATCTCAGAGTCCTGGCTTTGTTGTTTTTTTTTTTCTTTTTCTTTTCAATAATACTTAAAATAGGAATGGGTAAAGATGGGGGAAAGAAAAGTTAAGGATAATTTGTGACATATATTTCTCCCAGGCAACTGGAAAGGAAGGCTTTGGCTGAGCCAGAAAGATAAACAGTGAATACAAATTGTGAAAGTTGAAAGGGCAACCTAATAGGGTAGAAAAACCAAACATTTCTCTCGGCTTCCTATGAATGTTAACATTTTTCTCAGGTTTACACAGTGATCAGTATTTAACACTGGCTGATCCTTGCTTTAAAACTATTGACATGAGCAAGCAATGTGGGGCTTACCATTAACGTCAGTGGGAACAGGCTCAAACAGCCACCACTGCTCCAGCTTTGCTCTGCTTCTTGGAGGGGGGAAGAAGTCAATGTTAAAAGCCTCCCAATGGGGCTATTGAAGTGAAAACCAAAAGAGCTGCTAGTTCTAGGGGAAGATTATTCCCTGTGGCAAAATGTGTGCGTTGAATAATCTGCAATCGAGCCTTATTCTGCTTCCAGTTTTCAACACACTTGCTGAGCTTTAGCACTTTCCCTTTTCCACCTCATTTTGAGGGATGCTGGTCTCAGTCCTACAGCTAAATCAGTGTGATATCAAAGGGTGATCAGCAGAAGCACAGAAGCCAGTGCATCATCCATCCCACTCTCTCTCTCTTTGGGGAATTTCTTACCCTTCTGTTTCTCAGACATGTCAAATGTTCTGTTCTGTAGGTATCAAACTTCAGCACATCCTTTTCCTAAGGAAGCTCTGTTGCACAGCTCTGGGCCCACTTTTTAAGGCTGCAGAAATGCCAACTAATAGACACAGTTTGCAGCTAAAGGAATGTTAAGCTGCTCGGTTTTTCTTGTCTGTGTGCGTCTGTGTGCTATAAATGGAGGAGGAAGGATTAAAACTTTACACAGTCTGGAGGTAGCTAAGTCTTCTAAATATTGTATGACTGTCTTTGCTATCAATAATTCAAAGAGCTTGAGTCCAAAATAACGAAAATCTCCCTTGGACAGCTGTAGCTGCAGGCTCAACAGGAAGATTTTGAGCCAATTGTGGACTTGGTGCTTTGTTGGCTATAAAGGTTGAAGAACACCTGACGTCCCTGTAGTCATTAAAAGAAGAGAGAAGGGTAAAGCTGAATGTTGCTGCAGAACAGACAAAGTACACTTTGGCATTTGCTACAATTGTACTGATAGATGTGAGGGTGCTGAATATCTGCTGTGGCACAAAGGAATGTTACCCTGAAACACCAGATTAATTTAGGAATGTACTGAGCCCAATTATATCCTTTTTGTGCAGTGAGATCACCTAGTCCCTGCTCTCTTTAATCACTGGGCTGGATGTGGAGACAGGAAGGTAGAACACGGATTTGTACCACCTGTAGGATGCAGGTATTGATCCATGTGCACACAGTGCCAGCAGGAGGATGGAAGGAGTGAGAGCTGTGACGTTATTGCAGCCCTGCAGGACTGGCCCAGGGTGTGCACAGCGATTCTGGGCTGTGCTCTCCTGCGCAGCCTTTCCTGGGGCAAGGAATGTTATAACATGACTGTACCAACACCTGTGGACCTCAGCCTTGACAGCAAAGGTCTGTTGCATGGATTATCAGAGATGCACCATTTGTTTGTGGGCCATTTTACTGAGTACAAGTACAGCTGAGAGCTTGAAAAAACCCCAGGGGGAATGGAATGAATTACAGGAAGAGGAAGGAATTGCTAACTAGCTAGCAAACATGGTGTTTTTCTGGTACAAGCCTGATCAGGCTTCAATTCTCCTTGGCTCAAAGATTATTTAACTGAGAACTAATTCTGTGTTCTGAAACCTGGTTATTGACAAATGCAAATTTAACTTCCATCTGGAATGGGTTCATGGGTTGGCCCTAAAAAATCCTGAGGTGATAAATCCAAGAATAACTTCCTTTTAATTCCCTCTATTTCTTGAATTTCAAATGAACCTTGTGCCCAAAAGAGCAGAATATTGAGTTCACAGCTCTGGTCTTCATCATCAGAAATTGTTCGTGCAATATTTCTGGCTAAAGTGAGCAGACCATAAAAGCCTCTTCTCATGAAATTTTCAGCCCAATTTTGTGTTACTGCACAGCCTGGAGCAAAAATTTTTCTTTTCTACAGTTCTTATCTGAACTTCATTGATAAAAGTTTGGATTTTTTTTTTACTGACTACTAACTTGCAAACCTCCAATGTATATGTGAGCAATTCCATTAAATTTAAACATCAATGAAATTACTCAAGTGAATAACTTGAAAAGATCACTCCCTTTAAAGCATGTAGATAAAATTCTGATCATTTTGCAGAGCTCTGTTTGAACTCAATGACACTCCTGAGAGCAGAGAATGAAATCTTGGTTGAACATGATTGACATTTTGATGCTATGCATTGTCTGACTTCCTCCAGTAGCTTCATAAAAAGCCCATAGAAATAATTAGATCAGCTTTTGAGTGGAGCAAGTTCTCTCTCCAGGGTGAGAGTGGGTTCAAATTGTTCTTTTTTGAGGTCCTGCACCTCAAAGTGCAGTCAAGTCCCTTGGACTTTAAGATGGATGTGTTTGTATAAATCACAGAACATCCTGAGCTGGAAGGGGACCCATGAGGATCATAGAGTCCAACACCTGGCCCTGCACAGGCACCCAAACAATCCCACCCTGTCCCTGAGAGCTTTGTCCAAACGCTTCTTGAGCTCTGTCAGTCTTGTGCTGTGAGCATTGCCCTGGGGAGTCTGTTCCAGTGCCAAACACCCTCCTGATCTCCAGCCTGACCTTCCCCTGGCACAGCTCCAGCCATTCCCTCGGGTTTTGTCATGGGGAGCAGAGGTTGGACTTGCAGCCCCAGGAGAGCTCTAACCTCAGTCTGCTCCAGGCTGGACGGACCAAGTGTCCTCAGCTGCTCCTCGTATGACTTCCCCACAAGGGAAGGATTTTGTCAGGATGTCATCCAATGTACCCTGAAGCCAGGGACTGGTTTGGAACAGGCCCTTGAAGGTTTTTATGTTAGATTGAAAAGTAATATGTTTAAAACTCAAATTGTCAAAACTTCCTCTTTAATATTCTTTAGATTAAGGCTTTTACTCCTGTTGGCATATTGCTGGCTTTTAAGTAAATCTGTGTTATGTGAGTAGCTGATGCAAAGAGCTGGTTTAATATGAAGCATTTTCCTCTAAGCAACATGGCTAAGGATATAAGCAGTATATTTCCTTTAATGTAGCTGCATTATATGTTTCACTTAAATTTTTATATAATTATATGTACAAATTGTTCACATTTGGTTTTATGAAGCCCTGAAAAGTTATGTTTTATGAGTCAACATGTTATTTCCTTCTGCACAAATTGCAGAATTATGCATTGAAGCTAAGTACATTGAATAATGGTAATTTACAACTGAATTCCTATAGATTTACATATTACAATCATATTAATACTGAAGGAATCTGCAATATTGTCAAATAGGTTAATAATGGTTACTGCTAGCACTGAGAATACCAATAGAATTAATAATGATTAACCGCGCACCTTAAATGTGTGCAAAATTAGGCAGCTACCTTGAAATTAAAAAATGGCAAAAATGTCATGGAAAGTAAAGGCTGGAAAGTGAATTAAATGTGTGTTAATGAAGGGTTACCCAAAGACAACTCTGGGCCTTCCTAGGTAGTCCTGTTCATATCTGAAAGCTACTAAAAATTTGACTCACTTGAAACCAAAATTTTTTCTTCTTTCCAATGTATTTCTTGTCATTTAGAGTTGCAGTTCTGCTGTCTGCTCCAGTCATCTTTCTCATGCCTTTCTTGCAACACACAGTGCCAGACTGACAGAATTATGCTACCATTCATGTGTACCATCCTAAAAATTCCTTTCCACCATTTCTTTGCTGTTAAAACCATGAAGTCCCATAAGAGACTCCCAGTGACTTTGAACTGGTGCATAAACAACCCATCCTTCTTCATTATAATCTTTCCCAAAATAGTTTGTCCACAGGAAGCCTTTGAGATAAGAAACCAAAAATAGATGTTGAGAAATTGGTGCTACTTGGAGACTGAGCCTCAAATCTGGACAAAATACACTTTGTGTGCTGTGATGTCAGACAGGAACTCTCTGTGCTGGGGAACTCTGTCCTTTCAGACATTGATAGAAATAGGCTTTTCTCCTGTGGACTGGGATGAGGCTACAAAAGTCTTCAAGCAGAGGTGGTGGAGCCTCAGTTCCACAACTAAACGCTGTGTTTCGAGCTGGAGCAGGGACATGTCCAGCCTTGTGCCCATCTCGGAGGGCAGCAAGAATCTCTCCTTTGGGAGCTGTGTCCAGACAGAGTCTGAGTAAGGAACAGGGGCTCCCACATTAGGAAACTAACACTGATGTGCAAGTCTGCAGGTGTGTGCAGACTCCTTTTACATAGCTCTGATGCAGTGCTGGCATTTAGCTCCTCGTGCTTGAGTGTTCACGTGTACGTCAATGGAGAGACTGAAAAACTCCTCTGTGGTGAACAATTTTATGAGTTGGGGTGGAAAGCCTTACTTAGGTCTCCTCTAAGAAGAAAATGCAAATACATTCAAGAGAGCATGGAAAAGGGAAATAAATGACACTCCAAACGAATGAGGCCTGTTATTTGTACAGGCATTAATATTTAACTGTCCCTTTTCACAGGCCATTGCCACTTGAATTTGTAGAATGTCAAAGTTTTCCTGCTTTGGATGAAACATAGATTTGATCCTGGCAGACTTTGAAAGGTGCTCAGGTTTTATTTCCTTGATCACAATACATCCAGTATATTTGAGATGTGTTTAAAGCTGCAAAGCATCCAGCCCTGGGCATCCTGTTTGATTTCTAGGGAAAACAGCCTCCTACAAAAGATGGGGGAGATTTTTGTGTGCTTTTGTTTTACCCTCCTGCTCAGCATGAGTCAATGGTATGCGAGGAGTAGCTGTTAATGCTTCAGTTGAAGCAGGAAGTGATTTTTGCTAATTGTTTCAGCCCTTTTGAAATGGATGGCCACAACCATAAAACCAGGGGGTTGAACAAAACATCGAGAATTTCCCTCTGCTTTTGAAAAGAGACAGGGAAAGGATGAAATAGGAAATGTTTGTTTCTTCCTCCATCAGTTGGAATGAATGATTGCTGTCAGTACAAAAAGTGGATATTGAGAATGCCTTACTGCCAAAAGTTGGTCTTAAAACAGTAAGGCAAAACTATGATTTTATGTAAAAGAATTAATCCATGACACTACTCGGTCTCTGTATAAGCAAATGGCTAATAAGCCACTTCCAGAAAACAGTTCGTTTGCAATCTTTAGCAGAAAAACAAAAAAATACTTAAGCTTGAATTTAGGACAACCTTTTGGTGAACAGGAACAGATATTCTTCTAGTCAATTTGCACATTTTATGTGAATCTGTCTAGAAGGTGGCTGTTACAGGAAGATAAGAATTCTAATTTTGTAATTGAGTGCACTCTGAAAAGACAATTAGGAGCTAACGTGATAAGTAATTGTAAATTATAACAGCAGAAGAAACCTGATTCACAGTTCTCTGTGGAAACTGTATTTGTGTATTCAAATGATGCACCTGTACTTTTATTTTCTCTGCATGTACATTTGATTTAATAATGCTAGAAAAAGATTTCTGTATGGCTTGGTTTTATAAAACAGGAACTAAAAAAAAGCAGATGCATCTCACTCAGCCTCATGCTAATCTCAGAGCAGTGCTGGAACTATGCTAGGTAGGATTTGGCAGCTCCGCCACTTATGAAGAATTATATGGGTATGGTGCCTGCTATCCGTAGTCTTACGGGTTTTACAGGATTTTGATCGATGTCTCTTTGTCTGGGATAAACGCCCGAGTCAGTGGAGAGCAGGAGGAAGCTTTAGTGCCTTTGTTATGGCAAGAGAACCATGCTGGGGTGTGTCTGCGTAAATCCTGCTGGTGCAGGTTGCAGGAACAGCTCCGGCCCCGTGGGACTGAGGCTGCAGGCTAGGGAAGGATGATTCTCTGATTATGGTGCTGCTTACTGCCTGGCACACACGGGCAGCTCTGGGCTATTGCCTGGCAGTCAGCTTTCCACACGGTGTTGCTTCTATTTCTGATCGTTAAAGTAGTGACAATAATTTTATTTCAGCAGGGAAACGCTGTGGGTTTTAGGGAAATAAGTACTCCGTGCCCATGGGCAAGGTGTCCCAGCTGCTCTAAAGCTGTTCTCCTCGCTCCGGGTCTGCACTGGCACCCTGCAGATGGTTCTGCTGTGAAAAGGTATTGGTAACACCTACCTCATTACACTGGCTGCTCCAGGCAGACTCAAAAACTTCCAGGCCCCTCTGTCAAACACAGGTGGAGCAGGCACTATTTGAGATAAACGTTTGTGAGATCTGCACTCTGGATATTTTAATTGTTTGTTTTTTAGGATTTTTATTTTTTTAAAATTCTCCTTGATTCTATAAATGAACTATTTGAGCATCTTCTCCCAAGGGCTTTAGCACGAAGTAATACAATGGTTTCAAGGAGATGAAAGTCTAGTATTAAAAAAAGCAAGGGTCCTGCTTTCTCACCCTCTTAAACCTTCTCATGATTCTGCTCCAAAGGTCCTGTGCTCAATAACCAACTGAGGAACGGCCTGGGAATGTTTGGGTGGGAATGGGGAGACCGTGCAACACCCAGCTGAACCAGATTGCTGCTGCTGCATGGACTGAGCTGTGCTGCAGCAGCAGTGCTGCCTGCAGCTGTGTGCAGCTGCAGAGCACCTGCCCCATCCCGGTGGGGGTGTGCTGGTCCTGCACACAAAGGGTTTTAAGGGCAGCCGCCCTGGTGGGTTAGACTTTGAACCCTTTCCTGCTAAAGTAGGTGTATGCCAGTTCTTAAAGCATTTTTTCACCTTCTTAGGGCTCTTTTTCTAGGGATGATTCCCGGATCTTTGTTATGGTTCTGCTAACCTCATTTAAGGGAAATTCAGCTTTTAAAATGGATATTTCAATGCTTTTTAATGCTGATTTAATCAGTTCAATGTGGGTCCATTTTGAGATCATATCACTATTCGGGACTTTTTTTTTTTTTTTAATTTTCTTGGAATTTATTCTAACTGAAGTGTTGATCTGATTTTCATGAAGTAAAGCTCTTGGATTTTTTTAAAGCTTAGAAATAACAAATATTTTGAATTCTTGGTCTACAAGGATGTTTTTGAAAACTTATACCCTGTTTCCCACATGTTGTAACTGCAGTTGATGGAGTTTTTGTATGCTATCGCAGAATCTCTAGAAGTAGCTGGTTATATGTAGTTGGTTGAAATGTATTTTATTTCATCCTTATGATAACGGATCTCTAAGAATCCAATGGCAGCAATAATTATTAAATTAATGAAAGTGTAACTTTTTCTCTTGTCTTTGCAAATGTCATGGCCTTTTTCAGGGCATATTAACAAAAATACTTCTTGAAGTGTCTGATTTATGAAACTGTCAAAAAAATTAATAAATTTACTGAAAGGGAAAAAACCCCATGTAAACAAAATTCAATACATGCATGAATGACCTGATGTTAGGTTTAGGAAAGGGTTCATAAGAAATGATGCTTGACTGTTGAAAAGAAACAAATTTGCTCTGGATTGCTCACATTTGCAGCCAAGTTAAAGTCTGAAAGTCATTTTAGAAAACAAAACCATTCTTGGGTAGGGAAGAGGGAAACTATGATCAGTTTATCACTGCTGAAATCATTCTAGTGCTTAAATCAATCAAACCTGTCATAGTACTACTCTCAATTTCCCCAGTCTATAGACTCAGATCTGCTTCAGATACAGCAGTGCCAATTTAGCAGGTGCTAAACCTACAGTAATTTTGTGTATCAGCACTTTTTTCACTTGATAATAAAACTTCCCCACTAGTGGAAGCTGCTGGTACATGGAGACTTTAGTGCCACCATAAAAAACAACATTGTAGGAAAACTGCCTTAAGGTGAGAATGGATGAGTAGTTTCAAAGTTGTTATACAGTACCTCTAAACAGAGCCAGCATGGCAGTTCTGAACAGAATCCCAAATGTTATCCTTCCCTCAAGTTTTGTTGATATAGTGTGAAGGACCATGGTGTGATTTAGTTGAGAATATGCTGCTGTGTTGCAATTTGTCACATAAAGCCCAGCTTTCTGTGTACTGCATATAGTTCTCAGTTCAAAGCTCACTAAACTGGTATTTACTGGCAGTAACTGTCCTCACACCAGGCAGTGTTCTCCAAGCTTGCATGATTTGTCCTTGTGCCTACGGGGTCTCTTCTGGTGAATATTCACTAGAAGGAAAATAAAGTAAAGCATGACCAGAGAGCTGCTTTTGTTAAAATGAATTAAAAGTTACAGGCAGACTTGGCTACAAGAAATTGAAGTCTTCACAAATCCCAAAGTGATTTACCAAGCTGTGGACTGTTAACCCTGATTTTTCAGGTTATTTCTTGAGCTTACCTCAAAATATTTTAAAGGTGACTAGCTTATATTATTATGTGGTCTGGTGGTCTTGTTCCTGTAACTATTGATGGACTCCATCCACGCAGATAAGAATTCAGTAGGAACACTTTACACTTTACAGGCTTTATAGTCTGTCCTGGGTGTCTGGAAAGGAATAAATACATATATTCCAAATGTGCAGTTAGTAGGAAAGACATATGCAAAGCAGATAAAAAGCCATTGTCGTCTTTCAAAGAGCAGTGATATTAAACTACATAAATGCTGTGTTGCTCTGGAAATCAGGTTTAAGTTTAGATTACTGAAATTGGAATCTACTTTATTTCTGTACAAATGCTTAGATTTTTCTGTTGAATGTCACTGATTCCATCAAATATAAATCCTGACCTCAAACAACATCCAATCAGGCACTTGATGTGTTAACATATATGAATTCATAGCAGCATTAAGATTTTGCATGTCTCCTTTAAAATCGAGGGACAGATTTGTGCCTGTAAAATGATTCCTATCAAGTTAGTGTAATGAAAATTACATGAGTCTTTTGGTGACTATAACTGAGCATCAAAGTGAAGTCAGTAAGACTCTTCTGTAGCTGAAGTCAGAATAAAAGAGGTTGCAAGAGTGCTGTTCATAAATACATGAAGTAATGATAGTCAAAAGAATTTTTAAATATATATCAGTCTCATTTGACCTGGACAGACAAAATAAATCCCAACAAAAACCAAATCTATCAAAATGTTTTTCATGAATATTATCCAAATCCCTGCTGATGAGGAAATTGCCATGTGTACATAAGAGCTGGGGCCATTGCCTTTCTCATGTTCTTGCTAACACTACTTTATGAAACTCATCAAGGAGCACTTTACTATTAAAATTTGTGTTGATTGTAGAGTGATTTAATTACATTCAATTATATATCTCTTGCTTAAAAAGAAAAAAAAAATATTCACAAGAAGAATTGCAAATCTTGTCTAAAAATGATGCTGAATCCAACTCCTCTGGGACATTCCATTCATTCAGAGGAGCTATCTGGGGGTACAGGCACATTGTTTATTAAACAATAATAGCTCTATTAGTTCTTTTTCAAGCAGGTAAAAGCCTTGTGACAATTTTACACTGCTGAGATTCCTGTCACGTTCAGAACCTCTCACAGAAAACTAAAATGCCAGTATGAAATTAAACATTAAAATTTAAAAGGTTTGTTGAGACACTGCAAACTCAGATTCTTGTGAAAATATATATGTTATCACACATGCACTCACGTAACTATATGTATTCCAAAGGAATGCCTAAATGATCTTGTGAAGAGATATAAATATAAATGTATACAGAGATAATAAAATAATCAAGACAGGGAGTTCATTGATTCCCATACTATTTTTTTAGTACTCTAATTCCTAAACCTGGCTGCCTAATTACTATGAAACTTCTCTTCTTTTCTACAAAAATAATTGCTGGAAACTTACTCCAAGGATATGAAGCAGCACAAACTATCTTGAGTCTTTGATGCAGCGTTTGTTTGGAGCTGGTGCTCACTAGAGGGATGTGATGCTGTGGGTGAGGCACTGATGAATTCCCCTCAGCAGAGCAGCTACCAGCTGCCTCTCTTACAACTTTAAAAAACCATCACACACTGCGAAGCCAAGGAAACTCATTAGTATGCTCATTACCCAATCCAGGAACTAATAAAGAAGGGGGTTGACTTCTGGCTATATAAAATTTCAACACACTACCACCCCCCACTGAAAAAAAAAATAACCCAAACTAAAAAAACCCAACACTGTCCAAACAACAACCAACAACAAACAACCCAGAGCCCAGACAAATCTTTTTCCATTAGAATTCAAAGAAGGGATTTATGTTTCTAATAGCTTTACTTAAAAAGTTTCTCTGTGTGTTTAACAGGCTCTATCAATCTCACATCCAATAATTAGCTTTCTGCTATGCCTCAGACAGGACACTCTTTCTCACTGTTTACCTGTTCTTAGTGCCACTGCAATTGAAACCAAAAGCCCATTTCACTCAGCCAGGAGGTGACTCTGATTTTTAACCATGTGGGGCTCCTCTGCTGCCTGTCAGTGGTCACCAGATAAGAGCACAGGTTACTGTGAGGTGGTGGCATTGGGACTGCTGACTTGGGTGTGAGTGTGTGGTGCTTTGTCCTGGCTGAAAATGTGAATTTATGTATGTGCCACGATCCTGTGGTGAGAGTAGAAAGTGTACGTGATAAAAAATCCCTGCCAGTTTGAAAGCTGCTTATGAAAATCAATAATAGACATTTTGGATGGATCTTTGGAAATTAATCTCGTGTCTTTTGTTTTACGCTTTTAATTTCACTTGGAGAAAGCACCTCTAGCTTTTAATGGTTGTCTTTGAAGAGAAGTTTATTAAACTAGTTACATTTCCTTTCCTTTCCTTTCATGACCTACTAATCTTTTTTAAAAAATCAACATTACATGTTAAGACACTGTAGTTGCTCATTTTGTAGTTGAATATGCTTTTGGTTTGATACATAGGTAAGTTCCCAATGCTGTAGGCCTCTACTTTACACCTGAAAACATATGAATTCCATGAATAGAACCCATTACTGAAACTGTGATTCCCTTAAAGAGGGAAATTATGAGCCAGTCATTGCTGCCTTTGATTTATCTAAGCACAGTGCTCATCCTAAGAGTTAAAATAGCTTTAAAGGAGTAAAATAGAAGTTTTCCCTAAACTATGAAAGACAAAGTGGTATGATTTTTATCCTGTTTATTTCTTTTTTTAATAAAGCAGAAGAAACAAAATTTCTCTAGAAGCTATCATGTATATATTCTGTTGAGTGTGGTGAGTGATGTAGGTAAGAGTTAAATAATGAGATTGGAGCTGGTAGCATTTTATGGCCTGGGTATGAGTTGGAAGCAAAGTGTGACAGGAAAGTATGCAGCCTCTTACTTTTTAGACCATGCAGATAAAGTTTCATGGAAAAATATTTTCAGTGCTGTGTGAGTTTCAGTGTTGTGTGATTCCTGTGACCACTCTCAGAGTTTCTGTGTAACTTGGCTCGAGCTGTTGTTTGACATGTTTTTCTAATCACACTGAGCAAGGAGAAGAGTCACCAAGGGTCAGAATGAGACTGGGACATAGCAGCCATGTCCCACTGCCACCTTATCACTCACAAAATGAATATGTGGATATTTTCAGGCAAACATTTTTTCCAAGCAATCACTTGGGTGATAAAGGTCAGACTGTGTCACTGAAAGTATGACTGGGTAATGAATGGATGAAACTGGTTGTGTTGGAAAGAAAAAAATCACCTCTAGAGGCACCAACAATATGACAAGATTTTCCCAAACAGTGACTCTGTTTGGTGCCTGAATTTTCAGACCAGAGTAAAAAGCAGAGGGAAGTGGAAGAGGAACAGTGTTCCAGGTGACAACTGGTTATTCTCTGCTAACAACAGGTTTATGTTAGCATATTTTAGTTTAATAGGGTTTTTAAATGCCAGACAATTACTCCTTGCTATTATTAGTGTTTTAGCACTCCAAACATAAATTAGGGTATATTAAAATTTGAAGCTCTTGTATGGCTATGCAGGTTATTTGTTCTGGGTTTCACGAGCATCAATTTGGTTCACACATCTAATTATAATCATCATATCAAGAGTGTATGGAACGTTCCAGTGCATGAATCTCTAATATTGAGTAATTCCTTATAAAAATGAGGCAGCCCATATGGGTGAACAGATGAAACACTGATAAACATTGTGAAACAGAGCAGATGCATGAGTTATACCAAAGGTTCCTTGCTCCTAATATTTACTGTCCATGAGGAGAGAGAATTAATTTATTGCACCCATCTTAAATTCTGTGCACTAAATACAGCAATGGCATTACGAATCAGAATTACCCAATGTATTTCTATAGATGGTGACAGTGTTCAAAGGGTATTTTTGTGGGTGATGGTGTAATGCTGGTTAGAACAGTAGTGAAGGGAGTGTGGGATTGCCATCCTGGTGAATGTCATCTAAATAATGGAGCAGAATGTTACTTGGACAGTGCTCTCCGAAATGACTTTGTTTCTATTGTTCAGAGTAATGGATGTGAATTGAACAATTTTGTGTAATGTGTATTGCTGCTGGAGAAAATTAGTTGCTTATTACAGCCTAAGCATATGCATTTTGGTGTTTATGAATGACTTTATTCATTTGTAATGAGTTGCTTAAGGCAAACGTAGTGGATGTGTACATAGTCTCTCCCTTGCTTGTGTATAAAGAATAAAAGGTTCATGTGTTTGAAGTGTTTGTAAAACTTAGGTTTTGTATGACTTGGTTTTGTAATAAGGCCCAGTACCTTGCAAGATGACACATAATTTTAAGAGATTTTTGGTGGCAGCAGCATCATGGTGTAGGAGCAGCTGTTGGTCCCTCTTCCCTGGTCCCTGACTTTGCTGGGCTATGGGCTCTGTCAGGCTGAGTGAATATTTCTGTTCACTTCCAATTGCTGACTGTGCAGCCAGGGCTGAGGTACACTCTGCAAAGCAGAGTTCCATCTTTTATTCTTTGCTGCAGTGAGAAAAGGCTTAATTAGTGAAGCTCAGTACCTTTGTTTGGACCTCAATTGTCACACACCTGTGTCCATAGATAATTGCATATTGTTTTAAGGCTAGATTAAGCTTCCATATATTTCCTTTTAATTTTAATTTGTTTTATTTAACAATGCTGTAATGTCTTATGGTTTGACATGTGCAGGTGTTGACTACAGGTAACAGAGGTAGTATCTGTGGCTAATTCTGCTTTTTTAGAGTCAGAGGAAACTCAGGCTGCCTTCCAGAAGCCAGACACAGACTTCTTAATGCAATCATCTGATTGACTGAATTTGATATTGCTCATGAAGGCTTCTTTGCCACAAAATTGGAAGGGGTGTTTTGGGATGTAGATATTAGAAGTGTCTCACAGCACACCCAGATAGTGTTTCTATAAGCATTAGAGTCAGCAAGATTTATTTCAAAGATACAGCTTATTGGAGAAAGCCAGCCTATTAAATGTCTGTTACCAGTGATGGCATTCTGGAAATGGAATTGGTTTTGCTCAGCAAAGAAATGAAACATAGATTGTTATGTACAGGCTACAATAGGCACTGATTTCTTAGCATAAAGACTGCTTGGTTGCTCAGGATTTATTACTGTTTAGTTAAAAAATGTTGAGGGAAAAGGTTGATCTGTCCAAATGATTTGCAAGGGAAAGAGATGAAAGTGTGTTTTATCAAAGTTAATGAAAAGCAATGGGGAGATAACTTTTGAATAATTTATTCATGAAACTTCATTTTTGTTCATAAATTTCTTGCAAACAGGTGGCAATAGTCTGATGCATTTGAATTTCTTTTTATAACCTATTTGACTAATTCTTCATCAGGGGCTCACTGCTAAGTTGGATGAATTTTGTATAATTTGAGCAATGCTGATTGGCTCACCTGAATCACTGCAGATCCTTCTCCCGGGCGAGAGACATGAAATTCTTGGTGCAGAGCCCTCCATTCAAACTCTGCCTCATTCCCTGTGGTACTTTCCCAACTTACTGTACAGAGAGGATGCTTTTATCTGGGGGCCAGGCAGGGATCAGCAGAGCAAAAGCAATTAAACTTGATGTGCAGAAGAGGGAACATCTTTATTTCGAGTCTTTACAGCTCTCTCTCAAGGTGAAAGCCCTGCTGCTGGGGTGGGGAAGCACCAAGGACCATGTCCTCAGCACAGGAGAGAAGGGGAGAGTGCCACGGAAAGGGAAATGCCCCATAAATTAGTCAAATTGCAGGGTCTCAATGCCTTGCAAACCACACCAATCTGCAAATGCTGCTCCTAGTACATAGGTATCAGTTTCTCACGGCGTAAATTGTGGAGGGGGGTCAGCAATTTGCAGGTTTTTCCTCTAAATAGCAGTGACTCCCAGAGCTGGGCTGGGAGAGGCAGCTTTCAATACCTCTCTCTTCCCCCATTCTGAAGGCAGTGGGACCTGGAAAGTGCTGCCTCACACAGAATGGAGGGCTGTAGACAAAACCACTGGCACCACTTTGACTTGTTTTTAATAAGCATTTCCCAATGCCTACAGGTTTTTTGCTTAATCTACACCCTGAAAATTAAAACCATAATCGGGCACATCTTCCTGGGAGCCTTGCTGCTCCTTGTGCCACTCAGTGCAAGGTAGGGGAAGAAAGCAAAATGCATTTTCTGAGCTCCCAAGGTGTGACAGCACCCTGCTCCATCACTGTGTGCCTGGCTGCCACTTAGCCCTAGCAGTGTGTTAGCCATGCCCTGGGATGTGGCCTTAAATGGTTTGTAAAATCAATGAGGCCAATTTTTTCATTAAGGGAAAAGAAAAGAGCAGATTATGTCAGAATACTCCTTCAATCTTTTTTTTTTGTTTGTTTGTTTTTCTTCCCCCCTCTAGTAATGTGTGCACAATCTTTTACATAGAATACACTCTGTCATACTAGGTTGTTTACATCTACTTCCATATAATATTTAATAATAACTCTGTCAATATTGCTGGAAGGATGTATGCTTTGTTTTCCTGGAGACATTTAAGAAGTGTTCAGAAGTAAGTAATATTTCCATAATCTAAATTCATGCTCTACCCAAGAGGACTGTGTCTCAGGTACACAGAATTATGTCTCACAAAATATGTTTATTGCTATAAAGATATTGCTATATCTTTTTTTATAGTTCAGTTGTTAAGCTAAGTAATGATGTATAGCTGCTTACACCAACATAATAACAGTTCTTTCCATTCTTCATTCTTACAATCTCCTCCTCTCCCCTTTAAATATACTCATTGAGGGCTCTGTTAAATGAATTCTCAGTGACATATTGGTAACAGTTTTTCTTTTAAAACAAACAAAATCAAACAAACAAACAAAAAAAGGACCAGCTCTCTAGTTAGGGTAACTGTTGCCAAAAGAGATGAGACAGCATAAAACAAAAACCTTCCCTGAACAGATTTTTCTTTTAAAATTCAGACCTTTAGAAAACAATCCTGACATAGGAAAAAATGGTTTGGACCCCAAAAGAAAATAAGAATTAATTTCTATGAGAAACATCACCTTTGAAATGGGGCTACTGTAGAAATTGCTCAGTAATACTTCACTTTTTACTTTAGTGACAAATGTAAAACCTTGAGACCAGGTCTTCAGCTATCATAAAAGGGAACAGCCAGTACTTGACTTGTACTTGTATAGCACTTCTGGATCATCCTGAGTGTAATAGCTACTAAGTTTCAGAACTCACATGGGGGAAAATCTTTCTCTTTTAAGCAAGGAAAGGAGACTGAGTGGTAAAAAGAAAAAAGACTGTATATATTAAAAAAAAAGAGCACCTTCCTTGTCTGACAGTCAGTTTCTTTCTCACCAGTTGAGCTAAACCAATTTCTAGATTATTTTTTCCCCTTTGATGAAGTCAGTGGAAATGGCACATGTCGAGCAGCCTTGGCCATGATGGCCTAAGGGGTTGGTTACTTTTTGATGCAATTGGGATCTTATGAGGTGTTTGTGTGATTTCCCTGTGTGTTTCAGCAGGACTACCTTTGGTACAATTTCCTACTGAAGATTTAATCAGCATAAATATTATCTTAAGCTTTACTACAGCTGTTGTGTGGCTGTGTGCTGGATGGTGAGAAGGCAGATCTGAGCTGTGGCACTCTACCATAAGCATCCCAAGGTATAACTCATATTTTTGTGGCTTATTTTCACAGAAAGGTTGAATATGGATTTTGAAGTCCTCATGCTGCAGTGTTGTGCTCCTGTGTGTGCTGGAACTTGGCTGCTTTTTGCCCTGCTCTTGCATGTTTTTCGAAGCCTTCTGATTGTTTTGGATTCTTGGAGTCAGTTTTCTCACACACATTTCTGTAAACAGTGATTGTTTACATTCCTCTCTAGAGGAACTGAGACATGATGGACTTTCAGTTTGACCAGTGGGGTCAGAGAGGTGGCAACCTTTCTTTCCAATCACTGGACATTTTTGCAATGGTATATATAAGTCAGGGTCTCACAATAAACTTTCTCTTTTTCTCCCCTTCCTTGAGAACCGCTGTCGTGCGTGCGTGGTTCATTTCTTGTTGAATAGCAACAGGTGCTAAAGCCCAGAGTACAAACCACAGCTACCTCAGCCCCAGTGCAGCTGCTAGTGCCTTCTCAAACTGCTTCTGATGAGGAAATCCTTACCTTACACCTAAAAGAGGTGCGATTTCCCCTTGTTTTAGTGCTGCTGTTGCTCTTTTTGTTGCTGTTGTGAGGGGGGACCTCATGGTCCTTCAGGTGCCCCAAACCGAGTGGCACCCAGGAGATGAGTTCTCAGCAGCTGATACTTCAGAGCAGGCTGTGTGACAGCAGCGATAAATACTCTCTCACTCCTGAGGCAGCTCCTGGAAATAGAAGAGCTTTAACTGACAGTGTTTTCAGTAGCACAGGCCCCAGGGAGTTTCAGACAAAGGAAATGTTCCACGAGACTTCAGGAAACAGAGTCCTATTCAATTAGTCATATTTTCACTCAGTTTTCGTTTCTTGAGAATTGCATAAATTGTTTGACACAGGCTCGGTTTAGTTTTGAGGATTGTTGTATGATTTCTTTTGTTTAAAGAATGTTAGAAATGCCATTTGAAATTGTAACTCTGCTGTGAATTTTCAGAGGGGCTGCAGACTCCCTGGAAGTCAGACAGAGCTGGGAACTCAAACCCTCAGGCAAACTCTTAGTTCTTGTGTCCATCGTTAAAATTGACCTGTAAATAGTTTAAGGGCAAACAGAAGACAATTTTTTCACCATATTTTCAGGAATATGCACATCTAATTCAGGAGAGTGATACATAGACTGAAAAGGAGAAGCCAGGTATCACAGGATACTTAAAAGATAAAGTCTTTCAGGGAAAAAGAAGTGAGGGGCGATGATGCTGTCATCAAAGCACAGTGCTTTGGTATAGATGCAAAGAACCCAGTGTTTTGCATCACCATCTATTTGTTTTGTGCCTTAGTGGTTTTGACAAAACCACCAGTTTCATCCTGTCAAAAATTCCATTTTTCTTGGCTTTCTGGTGCTTGATGTCTGTATTTAAAAAGCATCATCTGTACCACAGAGCCATCATGCTTTTTTTTATCATGCTTTTCTGTTTTGTGTTCTCATTGTCAGAAGAAGAAAGTTTTGGGGTTAACACTTTTTAGTTGTAGGCATGAGGAACAGGAACGGTTCTGGGACAGCTGTGGTGATAGTTGGGCCCAACTAGGGAATACCTTATTGGCCAAGGTAATGCTCCTTTACTGTAGGAACATGTGAGTTTACTTAAAGGGGGTTTCTTGAGAGATAGGATGGGGAAGAAAGAGGATTGTTAGAGATGGCAAGTGCTTGTTGTAGAACAAAGAGAGTTTCCAGAGTGACCTCCTCTTGAGTTTATCCCACTTGTTTGGTTATGGAGGAGGAAATCCTAAGCAGTCACGGATGTGAAAGCGGTCAATCCCTCTCCTGTGGGAGATGAGGATTTTCTTGCCCAATTCAAGGGAGTCCTGGAGGGAGCTGTCCTAGATGTGCACACACTTTCTTGGGTTGTTTGGAAAATTAAGGCTGCCTTGGCTATCCCCAGGAGACAGCAATCTCCAAGTAAGAGACATATGTTAACACTGTCTATTTTAATATTGTCTCTCTGTTATGTCTTGTTCCTACTGGGAGAATAAACTATTTTGAGTAAGAGCAGATTCTTTGTTTATGGCACGCAGCAGGAGGAGCAGCCTGTATCCAGCAGACATGGAATACACAGGGAGCTTGTAGGACATGGTATGGAGTAGTGGAAGGATCAAATGTTGGGACAGCATAATGGGAAGGGAGAGACAAGCACAGAGAAGAGAAAATAACTTTGAAAACAACAATTGCAACCCAAACTTACTTGCTTGTCCCAGTTCTGAGTCCTCACAGAGGACTCACCTGGATTTTTTATGGATTTTTTTTATCCCTGGAGGTAGCATGGAAAAATGGGTCCCCTCTGCTCCCAACAGTCATGTAATTTTTGTCTTGTTGGTTTTTAAATTGGGTTCCTCTATTTCATGAAGGACAAGTTTGTAAAGAGAATAGGGAAAATGTATCTATTGTTGTAGAACAAATGCAAATATCATGCCTTAAAATGCTGCTGCTTGTTTTATGTGTTATGATCTAATTATTTAAGAAACTGCATCTAACTGTTATTGCAGTGTGTTGAGACTTCCTAGTGGAAGACATAAACATTCTTATGATCCCCCCTACATTTTTCTAACACAGCAATGTCTATTCCCAAGGTAATTTGGAAGTTATTAGTAATTCCTGAAGTTTTTCATTTTGCTTTCTGGTGGATGGTAGAGCTGTTCAAGAATCACCAGAGCTTGCTTTGCCTTTTTTTGTTCTGGTAAATTAGAATCTTGGTATTCCAGTCATGGAATGACAAAACATTTGGGATGGCTTAGGAAGTATTTTCACAACAATGTCTATTAGTTTGTAACTGGTTACTGTGCAAAAGGCATCTTCCCCTCCACTTTGGGCAAGAGCTATGTAGGTTAGGATTGGCTTAGTTCCTGTGGTCTGACTTGAGTGCAGGATAAACCATAAGACTCTTGGGTGCTGAAAACTGCACATCAAGACTTGCACAATGTAAATTTTTCCTGGATGATTTGGATGTTTTTCATTGGCCAGCACAGGAGGCATCTCCCACTAGCCACATTGTAAGAGAAGGGGAATGAATAGAAATGAAAGAGGAGTTCCTGTAAGTTATATAAAAGCATTTGAGAAGCAAACCATCTTGGATTTCAACTGAAATATTTGTGACTCCTCACAATTTAAAGACAATTCTTTCCTAGTATGAAACTCAAAATTTTCAGAAGATATATGCCAGGAAAGGTGTATTTGCATTCAAATAGGATTTGACTATTTTGAAATCATGAAAACAGGGTATATGTTTGCTCCTGTGTTATGGCACTTTAAATTCACTTTAAAGAGCACTTTAAATGTTCTTCTGTGTGATCTTAACACCAGAGAGAGATTAGCAAATTAAACAGGAAATCTCTGTGCAAAGCAATGTGTAGATTTTTTATATTTCCAAGTTAGTGTGTTCTCAGGAGTGAGAAATCAGCTTACAGCAGCACAGAGTAACCTTAATGAAATTGCAAGGGTCAACCTCAATGCAATGATTTCTAATGTCTGAACTGTTGTCAAAAGATTAGAGCAGGAAAAGAGAGAGGAAAGTCAAGGGAGAGACAATTCAGTGGAAGAGAATGGGGGAAAAAAGGATGAGGCAAAATAGCAAAGGTTTATGAGTAGTATTAAAAATTTTCTAGGTGAACATCATAAGATATTACTGAAAAAATAGTTAATAATTTATTGTGAAGTGTCTTCCTGAGAAGAATGGAAGCTGAAGTGTGGTGTCCTGAGAACAGAGGCCAAACTTAAATATGTAATCTGGCCCTCATCCAAATGAATTTGGTACCTGTGCCCTAAGCACCAACATCTATGGAGTTGATCAAATGCAATGCCATTGTTATACTTCTCGTGCCAGGCAGTGATGAGAAATTATGCATTGTTTTGCTTGAGGTACATGGTACTTGTGTGGCTGGTACTTACTTTTTACATACAGGCAGCATCATAATCAACTTTCATTAAGAGTAATGCTGACTGTTGATTTACTACAAAGAGTGTTTCGATTAAATTTAGCATTTTGGATAGGACATGATAATTATCTGGTGTTGACATTCAATTTTATAGGCCTGAAGTTTACAAACAAATCCCACATCTTTGTTAGGCATATTAGCAATTGAAATACCCTCCTAAATCACTGTCTGTATAAATGGCAAATCTCTGCAATCAATCCTTCTTTTCTCTGAAAATAATTTTTGGAGGAATTTGCATAATTGGCCGTGCTTGATAAAAGTCTGATGTATAATGTTGTCTTTTAAATGCACTGTTACCTGAAATTATGATGAAGTATCAACATGCAGGAGGTAAATACAAAACAAGCATTTAGTAAAGGATGCAGCTGATCTCATGAGGTGAGAAATGGCATCTAGTGGTGTTATAATTTTAAGTGTCTTGATGTAGGTTTTTTGCTGTGAAGGATGTGAGAAAAAAAGGACAGAACTCAATCATATCAAGAAGCTTTGATTTGCACTGAACTTTGAAGTGAAATTGATGCTGAAAAGTGCTTTTAAAATACAGTGAGGGTGATGCAAATGAATGTCTTCACTTCTGATGCAAATGAAGAGCTCACTGTATAGAGTCTGGGCTAATGCCTGGGCTTTCTCCGGAGCTTGGTGGTGTCCCAGCTGCTGCCTTGCCCCACCCTGCAACCTGCTGCAATTGAGTCAGGCAGCAGGATTGCTCCTGCATGTCCTCTGGTAGGTTATGCTGGAGTGATGTCCTGTTGTTATTTCCATCCTGTGTGGCATGGCCAACATCGTCTCCCTCTCCAGCACGTGCTCTGCAGCTGTCACTGCCAGCACTATGAGCTCACCCACACCACTGGGGCCATGCTCCTCACCACGACAGGCTGGAGACCAAAGCTTTTGTGAGGCACCAAGTGCTACATGTCAAAGTGCTGCTCCTGTCCCCTGGCACGGTGTGTGTTTCATGCCAGGCAAACACCCAGCATGGATTACTTAAATTGACATTAATTTTTTAATATTTGTCATGAATCACAATATCTTTGACTCAATCACCCTGCTAGTGGGGAAGGGCGTCCTGGGGATGCCCAGAGGCTGTGTCAAGGAACTGGCCCAGAACTACAGCAGGAGAGATGGATGTGCCTGGTGCTTGCTTTTCTTTTCCCTGGGGATTTGGAAATAGATGTAATGAGGGATATCTGCTTTCCAGTATCTTCTGTACTCTGTGTGATGAATGTCTTATGGCCTAGTCTCTGCTGGTGCTATGATGTAGTTACTGTAATATGCCTTAGGCTTTTACAGTAAAAAAACCTGTTGGAAAGTTTAGGAATATGTATTTGCCCTCTTGAAATAGTGACATCTGCTGCACTGAATGCTGTTACTCCAGCAGTTTCTTTTGAGGAGTTAACATAAGTATCTTCTAGCACCCTGGCCATTTCTGAAGACATGGCTCCTGGGTCAGAACTGAGTAATGGAATGTGCACAATGATATGTAATGCCCTCAGCTGGGAATTGTTAAGTAAAGGAACCCAAATAACACTGCCAGTGTGATTAGAGGTGTGATAATGCTGACAGTGAATTGTGTGCTGCATGTGGTATCAATGTGGGGATCTTAAATTACAGAAGCAGCACGAAGCACTTAATTTCCATTCTTCTGCACTTGCCAGGTAATCTTTGACTTCTTGTGAATGGGGTTCACACTGTGGACAGGCGCTTCTCCTACTACATTATAAAAAAATTTTCTACTGGAACATTATACATTATACACAGTCAGGATTGGGATTTTTGTTGTTGTTTTACATTTGAACCACTATGGTACTGTTAAAGAGAAAATTAATTTTTTTTTTTTTTTTTTTTTTAAAATTTGACAGAATTAGCCATGCCTGTTTAATATTCTAATTCCAGTTCTGGTTTTTCAATATGCTGAGGGTTTGGATGTGCACAGCACATCAAAGAGTCGAGTTGCTGGGATTTCTGTCACTTTTCCAACATAACGCATTGCAAGACAAAAACTGTTTCTGTAAAAACTGTATTGTTTACAATATTTTGTAAAACATCATTGTCATCCTGCCATAGTAAATGCTGACATATTGTTGTTACAGCATTGCACAAGGGTGTATAAAACTCTGTAGTATGCACTGGTGTTTTGGGGAGGAATGGTACAAATTGTGCTATGTAGGCAGATGGGGGACAAAGCCCACCAGAGCAACAGATCCTATTTTTGGGGAGGTTTTCCACAGCCCACTCATATGTGTGCACTGATGAATCAGGAAGGCTTGTGAGTCTTTGGGGATTTTGTAGAGCCTTAGCTAAGGATTTTTTCAATCTCTTTCATTCTGTTCCCATGAGAACATTTCTGTTTCTGTTTCTGTTGAGACCATAGGCAAAAAACTACTTGACTTGAATACAGGCAGCTTATTTTGATTTGATTTTTCTCTTGAAGTCAGTAGTTGAGTAGACTGGTAGTGTCAACAGGCGTAGCTGTGAGAGAGGTGGAGGTCAGCAGCACAGCTCTGCACAATTTTGTGCTCTCAGGTTCCTTTTGCAGCTCTTTGCCACCTGGATAAGTAGGACCAGAGTACAGAGAAGGGATGGGAGTTGGTGGGCAGACATGGTACTGTCTTATTGATCAGTATTTCATTAGTTCTGCAGATAGAAGCACTGATAGCTTCTCTAAGAATCCATTTCACTTTCTGTGGCTGCTAACATAATGGATTTGGGGGAAAGACTTATGGAAATGAGAAGTAATTGGTAGTATTGACAGAGATGCCAACTTCACTATTTTTTAAACTCCTATTGACTCTGACTGGCTATCCAGGCTAACCTCCCAATTAATGCTCTGCTTTTTCTGACCTTTTCTTATTTCTGTAGGCAGGCTACAGGAATCTGCCTTCTCCTCTGGTGAAGGCAGGCCATATAAAGGAAGGCACATGAATATCTCTGAAGCTCTAATTGTGCTCTTCATGTTTTAAATGTGTGGGTTGGGTTATGTGATTTCATGCCAAAAATATATTTTCTGTCATCATGTGTGCAGTCAAAGCTGCAGAGGGAATCCATTATCTCCTCGCAAATAAAGTGGTGCTGAAAATTCCATAGGTTCTTACTTGTCTTTTCTATCACTTGTTTACTTGGAAGTTTGAAATTTGTACAAGCAGAGACATGCAAACAAGGAGGTGATTTTTCCCTTTGTATTTATTTATTTTCATGACACAGCTGTTTTGTTATCTGGGTTGGGGATAAACTGGACCAATAGAATCCTGGAGTCCTTTAGGTTTAAAAAGACCTTTAAGATCATCAAGTCCACCTGTTAACTCAGCACTGCCAAGTCAGTCACCAAATCATGTCCCCAAGTGCCACAAATACATATTTTTAAAATACCTTCAGGGGTGGTGACTGGACAGCTCGTGCTACTGCTTGACAACCCTTCCAGTGAGGAAACACTTCCTGTAATCCAAGAGTCTCTCTGGGATAAACTGGCATTTCCTTGGCTTCCCTGAATCTGCTCTGATGCTTCTAAGCAAAAGTCCAAAATCTTCCTTGAGAATTTCTGTGGATTTTGTGGAGTCTGAGTGGGGAAAGCAACTGTTGGTGTGTGTTGATTTGCTGTGCTAAGGCATGCCTTTCAGACAAATATTCTCTTGCAAGACTGGAATTTTATTTCTTTTGTTTTATAAGATAATTAAAACAAGGAAGTACAGTTTGTGATGACCTGTGCTCCCAAGGCAGAGCTGGGCCAGGGGATCCTTGTGGAAGAGATGATAACATTTTCTAAAGAGGAGAAAGAACTGGGAACTCCAGAGTTTTCTCTGACTAATTCTAGGCTCTGAAGGGTGTAAGAAAGGAACATAATCTCCATTGCAGTGATTTTCTTAAAGAACCTTAATAGATTAGTGCATAATATTCCTTCTTTCCTAATTATGGTCAAACAGAAAGATTTCAACAGCCCTGTAAGTAAGAGACACAGAAGAGGCAAACCACCTTCTTAATCACCTCTGTGCACTGGTGAGTCCTGTAAAATCAATGTACAGCAGAGCTGAGTGTCACAATGCCACTGCATTGATTCTGGATTACGGCTAAACTGTAAACAGTCTAATTTGGCTGCTCACTCTCCTTTGGTAATATGAGCAAACATCTTTTTAAGGAGATGTTTGCTGAACCTTTCAACTTTCTGCACAATGGTTTTTTTACCCTTTACCCATCTATTTATAGGAGTGTGTAGAATGAGTTCCTTTCTAGTTCGTTTCAAGGTACATACACTATGAGCACATTTACTTTTCAGAGAATTTTATGTAAGTTTTTCTGCTTCCTGATATCTCTGGGATTGGGTACTTCTTATACCTTTTTGTTATTATTATGAATGTACCCACAAGTATGTGTGCTGACTCCCTCTGACTTCAAAGGAATTTAACCAGAACAGAGAAAACTTTCTGGACCAAGCCCTTCTTAAGCTCAGTGATCCTTGCAACAGGTCAAAACAAGATGAAGTGAAGCACGTACTCTTGGGTGAATGACTTTGAATTTTTGGTCTCTTTAGAACCTGTGCTAAATTCTGAGTTGAAGTGGCTGAAACCAATGTTTAAACCTTATTTTGTGCTGAAAAGTAATAACCAAAGTGTGCTGGGGTCTAAAAGTGGGAATGATTACTTAAATTGACATTAATTTTTTAATATTCTTCATGAATCACAATATCCTTGACTCAATCTCCTGACAGATTGTTTATGCCTCAGACTGCTTGGGTCCTGCCAGGAATAGATGACTTCTTTGTACACCATGTTGTGTTCAAAGAATTTAATCCCCTGACTTATGAAGTGAAAACTTTAAAACCATATTAAGCTTTGCACAGCCAAAGACAGAACACTTATCCTTTTAATAATTTTCAAAATTGACTGAAGATGGATATTAATGTTTGTGTTTTCTTTCCCCCTTATGTTTGCATGAAAAAAAATCTTTTCTACTTTCATCAATCAGCAATGGATTGATGGTGTGAAGGCCAATCCCTTTCCACTGTGGTCTCCTGGGAATGAGCAGGGTTGGACAGAAGTTTTGGCCATGGAATTATCTACTTAAACTACATAGATCTTTATAGTACATGTTCCACCATACTGCTCTTCAGAAACATCTAATGGGTGTGGGAGGGATTTTTTTAAGTGAGATCTGTTTATCAGATTGATCTTGCTCTCAGGACGAGTCCTAAGGACTGCAGTGTGGTGGCCATCACCTTGCTCAAGCTGTTTTCCTGTATTTTCCTATATACTATGTATTATCTTGTGCCTTCATACTAAGCACACCACTTCTACTTAAACTCTTTGGGTTACTTTGATATGATTTAAGTTGAAAAGACTGAGTTCACCTTGAATACCACTCTGGCAGGTGGCATATGGAAGGATAGGTGGTTCTGGCTCTGTTAGTATGGAGGTTGATTGCAGCTTGAGGAGTCAGAGTGGAATATCAGTGTCACATGTAAAGGCTGAATTAGAACAGCTACACAAGCTCATCAGTCTCCTGTTTGCTTTGCCAGCTGCAGGAAGCCTCCCAGGTCCTCTTGCCCGTTTACTGCAGTGAGAACTGGGGGAAACTAGAGCTGTGGCTCAGTCATGTGGTGACTCCCCAAAACTATCTGTGGAAAGCAGTTCAGAGACCTAATTGGACTTAGAGGTGATGTTTCATCTTAATGATCGATTTTACTGAATTCCAACAGATGCTGTGATGCTCAGTTTCAACCTTTTGTAGGATAGCTATGGGCTGAAGAAACAGCCTTGTTTTGTGGCTAACAGCCTGATCAATATCCTGTAGTGTGGTTGCTGCAGGGCACCCATGCTCAGGGCTGTGGAGCAGAGAAGAGTCAGGCTTGTCTGGATACTGCACAGGGAGCTCTGAGGCGCTCCTGAACGGGACCTGGAGGCTTTGGGGTCCCATGGGACACTCAGCAGTGATGTCCAGCTTCATCAGCACCAGAATTAGTAAACTGTTCATTGAAGTGGTACTACTGACTGTGTGACAGAGCTGTAAAAGGGTAATAATTCACCTGAGTGTAGTTTGGGGGTAGTAAGAGGGGCTTCCAAGACTGGGACACTGCCTCAAAAGGAGTAATGAGCTCTGTTGTAAGTAAAATGATCTTAATTGCAAGCAGTGACATTTAATGCCAACCAGCTGATCCTTCTTCAAGGGGATTCAGAAGCAGGGAAGAAAATGTCACCAAGTATTTTTCTAGGAACAAAGGGCATGCTTTCAGCTCTGCTCTCAGTGGCCACACCTAATGATTACCCTGAGGAGCCTTGTCTGTCAAAAACATGCCACTCATCACTGATCTCATTTAGGCTTTAATAAAGCATATGACCCAAAGTCTTTCAATCCAGCAATGCAGATATGATGCCCTATGCATTTAATTAGGAAGCTTAAAAGCCACTAGTGTTTAATTCTCTAACCTAGCTTGTCCCCTCTCTTGTCTCCCATCCTTCCTTTTGAAGATGGAACTGTGGTTGCATTGTGGGGAAAGCAGATGGGCAAGATAATTGAAGGGCTGAGATGAGTGGTCCAATGTATGTGTCTGTTTTTTTATATTTTTACACATATTATATATTTGTGGGTTTTTTTTTGTTCAAATGCAGCAGAGGAGGCTGACGTAAGAAGGTTCAACTTAATGTCTAAGTGAGACATGGCAGGTGTCTGGAAGTGGCACAGGAGAGTTGTGGAATACTTGAGAGGAATTCTATGGAGAAGAACTTTATTGGAAGATTCTATGTTGGTTTCCTTGCAGGTCCAGAAGCCCACCCTTTTCACTGTTTAAGAAAAGATTATTTTAAATTAAAGAACAGAAGTACAATTTGTGTAAACTGGAGAATGTCAGAGTCTTGGAGAGAATCAGTAACCTACAATTAGTCAAAGTGATTGAGGTTAGAAACAATCTTTTCACAAGAGATAGAAAGTAATTTTTTTCAGAAGATTATGGGTAATAAAAATTTTGGGAATCACTGTCTTGGATTTACCAGCCAGGTAGAGTTTTGAACTGTATTTTCTCCATATCTCTTAGGAAGATAAAATCATATGCATTAAAAGTGCTATAATAATCCTTTTTGTTTTTTTTTTTTCTTTTTTAACCATTGGAAAATTGTTCCCTGCAGTTTTTCTCTAATGCTTTTTTCTCCAGTCCACTTTTAAATGATGCAATTGATAGGCTTCCAAGACTGATTCAATGCCTGAGCTGTTGGCACTAAATCTCCTTGAACTTCTGGCTGAGCAGCAGAATTGAGTTACAATTCTCATATATTAAAAATTAAAGGCCAGATTTCCTTTGCAATTTGCACCTCCAGAACTCCTATTGAATTTATGCTTTTTTTTTCTCTTTTTCATTTTTTTCCGTATGAGACTGAGATTATTAATGGGCTTTGTATCGAGTTAATTATATTTTATCGAAAAACTTTGCCTAAATCTTAAAGCTCAACATCCTAACTCTGCAAAATCTCTGGTGGGAAAGAGGAATGTGAGGCAGCTCCTGGCAGCAGCAGCAGCAAGCTGGCAAACATGAAGCACCTCAGTTTCTGCTTGTCAGTCCTCATAGTGTTTTTATCTTTGAGTAAAAATGCTACTTTGCTGCTTTTGGGTTTTGTGGAGTATATTTTTGGGGTTTTTTGTTTGGATTTGTTATGTTTGTTTGTTTGTTTTTCTACAGAACTTCTTTTAGTAGAGTTAGAGATTTCTGAGTGAGTTGCATGCATGTGAAGGTTCAGAATCAGTCTTTTGGATTTTGCTGAGGTGCTGGGAAAAACTTTCCTGTTTAACTCTGGCTCTCCCTGTAAAGCAGATTATGAAGCTGTGCTACATTGGAGGGAAAAAAATCTGTATAATTTAGGGAATGTTGAAAGGGGCAAACACTCTCAAGATAAGCAAAAATATTAGTTCCAGTCATGTTAAATATAAAATCCCTTCTGTTTTCCTTTTTTTAATACAACAGAGGATGCATTCGGCTGCAAAATATTAGTGCTGTCTCCCAGGAGATAGAGTTGCCACAGCTAGAAGCACAATTTCCTTCCCATGATGTAACTGGCACTTCTGAGGTACAGTTCCTCTGCCACTGGATGATCAAAATATGATAAAGTTACATGGTCAAAGTCAGTAAATCTTACTGCCTTTTATCCGTGTGATGATCCTTGCTAGTAGAAATGAAAAAGGGAGAAGGCAAGAGATGTTCCATGCTACCCCTGAAGTGCTCAAAGACTTTTTGCCTCCTGAGAGTCTCATCTCCTGCAGCTGCCGTGTTCTTGTGCTGACTTTCAAAGTGGGCCTTGGAACTGGTCCAAAATTTATTCCCATTTTGGGAGGCTTTCTGTCAACTCAAGATCACTGCTTGTTGCCAGCCACTGCAACAAAATGAGCGATAGTTCACAGGTGTGGAAAACCCACTATATTCTTGGAGTTTTCATTTGATTACCTAATTGTATGGTTTTAATTTCACACACCAGAACTATCACTTGCAGCCTTGAATTTTAGAAAATAACATAGGAGCTGAACATTAGGAACTTTTATATTTTTCATGATGAGATCTTTTCCCTGTAGTTAAAATGTTTTTGATTCAGTATCCTATGCATATGTAATGTAAGGATTGCTATTTCCTCAAGTATTATTTGAGAGGGGTCCATTTAAATATAAACTAGAAAGGCAATGGGATGAAATTTCTATTTTAAAAGTTGGCATGACTGTTTTAAAGCAATATGGTTATCAGAGGTGTTATTTTCACTTTCAGTAATAAGATGGTGGCATTTTGGACCATAAAGATATGAGAAATAAGTTGCTTGTAAGCTACAGAGTGCAGTGTGGTCGTGAAATATAATAAAGTAAGTGCAAAATTACCTCCACAGCCATTCCCAACATTGAGAGAATAGAGAACTGGAATGAATCCACCTCTAAGCAATGCATCTTGAGAGATGGTTGTTGGGAACCCGTTTGAGATTCTCTGTTTGCAAAGGAAACTACCACATTGAATCTTTGCTTGGAGGAGAGTAGAGAACTTAGCCTGTGATTAAATAAATATGAACTTCAGGGAACTACAAAAACAGTCATTTGGGGGGGTGGGGGAGGAAAAGCATGAATATTTTAGTCAAAGAAATGTTCCTCATCCAGGAAGGTCAAAGGGACTTGCAGAATTCAGAGCACATGAAGAAGGGAGCTCTGGCCTGGAGGTCATTGTGTCTACCAGGACAAAGGATGGATAGAGGCCACAGGAATACTTAATTAGTCTGAAGATGTCAAGCAACACACATAAAAGACAAGGCAAAACCAAGGGTAAAACCACAACTTTCCAGGTAGCATTAGAAACTTAATAAAGAGTCAGGTGCCAGGATGAAATTTCACCCCAGGTATCAGTCACTAGTTCTCTCAATTTCTGGGCCTCCCATCATTTTCAGAGATGGTGCAGACCTAATTCAAATTGACTGGAGAATTGCTTTGGTTAATTATCTGTTCTGGAGCACTTAAGAAGTAATTTGCAGACCCCAGTGACCTGCAGTCTGACAGGTCCACCAGCTCCAGAGTTTGGGTCCTGCTGTGAACTCTGGGGTAGATGAACTATCAGGACTGGAGAAATTGTTGACTGAACTGCAAGAATCTGGAGGTACCTGGCCTCTTCAAAGTACAATAGAGCTGTGAAGACTTCCTTTCCTCTCAAGGACAGAAAATATGATCCTTTGGAAAATGGATGCTCTTTTACAGCTGCTGCACCTGGTTAGTCTTCACTGTACAAAGGCCAGAGCAATAACAGTGAGCAAAAGGCCAGGGATCAAATAGCTTGTTATATTTTTCTTCTCCATCTCTCATCAATCAATGTACCAGGCATGTAGATTTATGACTTTGCTCTATGTGCAAACCTTCCCAAAGTTCAGGGTTGGTTGGATGGAGCAGAGAGGACAAGGTACTGATCTCTGGCACTTGTGAAGCAATTCTGTCAAGGGAATTTATTTGCCTGCAGGACCAGACTGCTGCTGCCTCAGGTGCTCTGGAAATAATCACCCCGTGCTGACCAGTTGCTGGTGAATAGGGTCAGTGTATCCAAAATCACCCTCAAAAATCAGCCCCTGGCAAAGACACATTAATGAAGGAGATCAGAACTGGGGCCGTGTATTTGGAAATGCACTGGTATTTTATGCTTTATGGGTAATCTGTACCCATTTGCCTATCAAAGTAAATAAGATGGGTGCTGCATTTTTGCTTTGAAAACAGTCTAAATAGAAGAAAATATTCCAGGAGCAAACAGAAAAAGCTCATGCTGCATTATGCTGAGTTTTCCCCTGACTTTATTGCCTTTATTCTGCTGCAGCTACAGAAAACTCATTTAAACTATGAAACTTCTTTGGCATGGATTCTTTATATTGATGAAACAGAGCTGACTTTCTCTGGAGAGCCAGAATGTTATTAAAGCACTTAACCTAGCACTGCTGTGGCTATCAATTATGCCCTTCATTTACACTATACAAGGCTGACGGCTTATTTGAAGTTCAAGAGGTTTTTTTAATGAGATGTTAATTGAGTACACCTGCAGTTGGCTAAAATTTTCATGGACAATTAAGTGTGATCTTTTTGCCTTCCTAAATTCTTTGTTTTTCCTAAGTTTCAATACTGTGTTTCAGCAGGTATGTTTAGTGTAGAAGTATGGAATTTTAGTATACAGCAACTACAACAATGATCAATGATTGTGATTTATGATTAACCCTTTAAACTTATTGTCTAAGCCACTGTGTGTCGTGGGTTGACCCTGGCTGGACATGAGGTGCCCACCAAAGTGGCTCTCTCAATCCCCTCCTCAGCTGGACAGGGAGAGAAAATATAACTGAAGGCTTGTGGATCAGGATAAGAAAAAGGAGAGATCACTCACCCATTGCCATCACGGGCAAAACAGACTCAGCTTGGGAGAAATTAACTGGATTTATTACCAATCAAATCAGTGTAGGATAATGGGAAATAAAACCAACTCTTAAAACATCTTCCTCCAAACCTTTCTCTTCAATCTGTGAGAAATTTTTCCTTCTGGACTTCATCTGTAATTCTGCAGTACAGCATATCATACCTTACTTTGTGCTAAATTAAAGGGTAAATTTAGGACAGATTCTCTGCTGATAGGAGGAATTTTGGATTGAAAAGATTGAATTGATCTATCAGACCAAAACAAAATCTAAAGCACCACTTTTTAAAATACCAGCTTCAAACAGATGCTTTCATGCTAAGCACTAACAAAATAAAAGTTTGTAAGTATTTGAGTGTTGCATGAAGGAACCTTTACGATTTCCTAAACCTGCAAGGATAGATGCATCTGCAAACATCTCATGTCTGCTTTCATTATCAACTCAGATGGAAAAAGTTTAGAAATATTACTGGATTTACCATTATTGCCTTACAAATCCCGTTTCCTAGGTCTAAGTGTTAAGTGACCATTTGCAGTGCAAAGGGTTATTAGCAATGTACCCATTAGCTTCCAATTAAGAACATGTACATAATGAACTACAGAGTGATGGAAGTTGGAAGAGACCTGTAGAGGTCATTGGGTCCAGCTCTGGTTCAAGCAGGCCCATATGATGCAGCAGTTTACAACAGTGATATTGTATTTTTGGAACCTGAGGACTAAATTGTTTCCAAGACGCTGTTTTGGAGATAACTGCAAGGTTATAACAATTGCATTGTCTGAGAGCTCATGGGACCAAGGGCTAAAATATTTCTGGTTTGGCTGATGGGTTTTGGATGATGTCTTCATGGTGCCTTATTGCTCATCAAGGCTGTGGGTGTTGCTTACAAATAAGGTCTTGGTGTCAGTCAATGTTGAACTTCAGATAAACTAAAGCTGCAGACCACACTCTCCCTCTTCTTGTCCCTAACAAGTTATCAATTTCTGCATTGGGATATCATATTTCAGAAATGTGTATGCACATTTTTAGAGAGTAACATGGAATAGCAAATAATTTAGAAAGGCCAAGATCAGGTCAAAATATGGGGGGGACAAGACAAGACTAGGACCTCAAAGTAATAAAGACTGAGTGAAATGAAAGGCATTCAATTAATGAAGAAGATGCAGAAAGGGTGTATGAAGCATTAGATCGAAAACTCATGGTGAATGATCCTTAATCCCTAAAAAACTTTAAATAGAGACTGTTTTTGTGCTGGGTGGTGAGTGAGGAGAAATATGATTTAGTCAGTCCTTTTTTACCCTGAAAAGCATTCAGGGGGCATCCCAGTTTAAAAAAAAAAAAAAATTAAGCATATGCATTAAGTACGTCCTTAATTACTTCGGATTTTAGTTTCAAAGATTTGTCATGATCAGCATTATTTCCCTGAATTGAGTTATGTTTGTAGGTCAAACAGGTTGTCCCTGCAGCATTCCAGCAAGGGATTTTAGTAGTTATCATAAAAGGGGTCAGGCAGGGTTGTCGGTCATAGCAATTCCTGCTAAACTCAAATTATAGTAATTGACACAGAGAATTTCTGGCACTTTGTAGTGATTAATCTGTAGCAGGGGAATAGCATTTGTTAAAGCAAAAGTCAAGTGATTGAGAAAGGGAAAAGGAGGCTTTTAAATTATTTTTATAAATGCTATGGTTTTGCATAACAAGTGAGCTTGTTTTACATGCATTTACCACTTGATACTGAGGAGTCCAAGAGCACTTTGGCAAATGTGATACTTAAAACATAAACGTAGTGGGGACTAACAAGTTGGTAATGACATTGAGAGAGCTGCATGAGAGAAAACTGGAAATAAAGCTGAACACTTATTTTTGGGCAACATCATTGGACTTTTTGACTTGAAGTTGCAAATATTAAAGGAGGAAAATGGGAAAAAATAAACATTTTTAGACAGTAAAGAGAGTAGTCTGATAAGTACATTTTGTCAGCTCAAAGAAGGCCAAACCTGTGTAATTTCCCTCTGGAGACCTTGGCCATCCCACAGAGCAGTGGGTAAAGTGAGGGGAAGGGATGGATTTGGACACAGGTCTTTTTGCAAGTGATAGTATTCTCTTCTGTATAAAGCAATTGGGTATTGACTGGCCAAAAAGCAGAAGGCAGTGAGCTCCTAATTAGGCATTTAGGCTGCTTGGCTGAGCTGCAGTTGTGATGAATCCTCACCTCTCTGGTGCCAGGGTCCAGGTGGTCTTGGCAAAATATGGATATCCATTCCTGGGTCAATGTTTTGGCTCCTGAGAACTGGGCAACACAGGAAGGGCACTGCTGGTTAGCTTTGCCAGACCTTTGTTTACATTAAGTTTTCATTTGAGTGAGAAAATTTATTTTAGACATACAAACCTGAACATTTTTTTAATCTTTGGTCTGAATGCCAACTGAAATTGAAGTAATTGGTGGATTCCTGTTTCCTGTATCATTAACTCTGGTGAGTGAGAACACTTGAGTGTGGTAAAAGGGAGAAAAAGTAGTAAATTATCTAGGAGGAGAGTTTTTATCTTTTGCTTTATGTAAGTAATTTTTGATCTGTGTTCTATGGACCTTCAGAGGCTTCTCTGTTGCTTTGAAGAAGTTCAGGAAAAGCAAGTTTTCACATTCCACGGAATGTGACTCTCCTGTGCCTTCACTGGAACACTTTTTAGGGTCCATAAATCAAAAGATTGAAAATCCTTTCTCTACACATACTAAATATACAGTAATTTTCCACAAGAGAAGACTAAATTGCTTTGGTACAATGCAAACTAATTTTAGCACCGGATTCTCTGGTGTATTTCCTGCAGACTCCCCGTGCCCCTGGAACCACAGGTTTGCGGAGCAGAAACACACACAGGGCTCCAGAGCAGAGTTTGCTCATTTATATTCACAAGCCTCTAAAACCACAGTGCAGAACTTGATTGGGCTCCAGTCAGCGCTGCACCTCAGTGGCGTGCAGGCCAGCAAGCTCCGAGCCTGCCAGGAGGGAGCATTTCAAGCTCTGGCAGGAATTACCCACCAATAAATTGAAGGGAGGCTTTGGAAAGTCTCCAAAGAGGGAGGTGTTCAAACTAAAACATTTGCACTGTTTTCACCTGAGTGGCTGCTCACACTAAAATCTTATCTGCAGAGGAACAGGGGGTTGGGTTCTGTGCTGGTACAATCATGTGCCTCCACTGCAGCCATCCCCATGTCTGTGTAGGCACCAAGATCAAATAGGCACAATGATATTTTTTTGGTTTTGTCTCTGAAAGAGAAGGTTGCCTTTCTGTTGATAAGAAAAGTGCACATAAAATTAATTAGTAAATATTTAGCTAATTCCACAAAGTTGCATGAAAATGCGAAATTGCACAATCTACTGAATATATTAAACAGGATTTTTTTGAGAAGGCAGACATAAATGAAAAAAACACCAAACCAAAATAGTCACACACATACACACACACACACACACACACGCACAACCCTAAAACCCAACCCAACCAATCAATAACCAAATCAAATCAAAACACAGTGTATGTGTAAAACATATTTATTTTGTGGTTTTGGAAGTCATACTGCTGCAGCCACTATGATTAAGTGTAAGAGAAATGATACTTTCAGATCCTTTTCAGCTGTCTGCAGAACAGGAGAGGGTAAATGCAAGCACACTTTGAGGCCTGAGCTGCAGTGTGCAGAAGTAAACGGGGAGATTTCCCTAAGCCCAGTGGCCTTTAAATTGTGATTTTTAAGGTCAGTGGTTCTGTAATTTGGGAGGCATTCTCAGCGTCCACTTGGCCAAAGCCATGGGTAATGTCTTCTGCCTCTGTTTTTTGCCAGTAGCAAGATTTTATGGATTTTAGTTAAGCTATTATTATATTCTTCGTGCATAGTGAATTACTTATTAACATTTATAGCAATCTCTGACAATTAGTAGGTGACATTTTTGTTGTCTATTGGCTTTAAACAATTTTCAGGTTTTTTTCTTTAAAGTACACTGAATGTTGTCTAGATCCTGCTGTTTGTGCTCTGTTTTTCCTTCTCTGTTGAGGGTCAATATTGTTTTCTACCCTGCAGTCAGTGAACCCTGTCACAGCAAAAGGAGCTAACTACTGGAACCAGTAAAAATTATTGTTGATTCACATTTTATGTAAAAGAATGACTCTCCTGAAAAAGGCTTCCCCCCCCCCCCGGGCTTATAACAACCTCTAGGATATTCAGATTGTTACATTTCCTTTCTTTCACTTCATTTCTAGATATGAAGGTGACAGAACCAGTCATCACAAGGATGCTTCACTCTCATCCCTGCCATTCTTGTAATTTTACTAAAATTCAGTCATTGGCAGAGTGAAGGGAAAAAAACCTGAAATCAGAACTCTTCAAAAATTTCATCAAGGAGCACAACTTAATAACTCAGCGTGGGTTCAGTGGAGAATGTTTGTGCCCTTTAATTGGAGAAACATAGTTATCTTAATGTAGCCATTCTTCTAAATTAACTTTAAATTGCATTTGTATTAATGATGATCATTATGTATTAATGAGAAATCATTTGTTCCTTCAATATTTTCTAATTGTATCACGACTTCCATAGCTGCCAAAATGTTATTGGTGGTGGTGATTACCAATTGAAAAAATAAATAACCCTTTTTATAAGAACAGATCACTTATTCAATATGACAGAAAGGATAAAAGAAGAAATAGATCTTGCTTATTTGCTTGGTTGTAATTAGAGTCATTGCACATTGAGATCTAAATGACTTGTGCCATGTCAGTCTTTATTTCACATGAGAGAGTCTATGTCATGTTGTCTTGATCCATCACCCTCACACTAAGGGACATAGCAGGAAAACAGCAGCAGAGACATGAGCCTCTGTTATGGTGGTGTTAACTGCTTCTAAACAAAACTTTTATGGCACTGAAGACAAAAACATGCCAAGATGACTTAGCCTGAAAGCTATCTGGCTTCAACTCCCGACAAGCCTTTGCTGGTGTCATAAAAAACCTGGAGGAGGATTTGCAATGTGCTCAGGCTTTTCCTAAGTGATGCTACCTGAGCTGGATATCTGGAGAATGGATGTTCAAAGCTAGCCAGTGTGGATTTGATCCAAAGGAAGCTAACTTTAAAACAAAGCTCCTGCTAGCTCCATTTAGCTATGACTGAGACCCAGGAGGAGATTATGGAAGCTTCATTTTCAATTTCTTCTGAACAAAACCAGATCTACTGGTCAAAAGTTGGACTGGATTAGAACAGAGGTGTTCCTCACTGGTTAATTCTGTGATCTTGTACACTGCTGATCTTGAGACTGTAATCTAAAGTTATTTATTAAATGGTAGGAATATATCAGTGAGGTTTATGAATTATAGTTACTTTCAGAAGTCAGAAGGGCGATGAAATTTTTTTTCCTTTCAGGAAAAAGTCCCTAGAAGGCTTAAGTTTATATGGGATAAGTACATTATGTGAGGTAGGGTCAGATCCTTGTCACTGGTCACAGCCTTGGATGGAACAGAATTTAGCTCTTATAGATAACATACAGTGGCAAAGTATCAGTTAGGGGGTCTTGTACTTTTCTAAAGAGCTTTATTTTCCAGACACTTTGGACCTCTGCTGAAATCCTCTGGAGACTGAATTTTGCAGGCAGGGTTTCAGCTTTTCTTTTCTCCTGGGAACAATTTCATCTTGTAAAAATGGGTTGCTTCAAGGTTTTTTCTGGTTTTCCTGGTAGGTAAATATTAAAATAAGTTTGGGTTTTTTTAATCACTATTGAGCTCCTAAGACAGTTACCTACGGCTGAGATTTATAACATGTTAGCTTTAAACACTTCCATTAGCTGTACCTTGTAGTCTTGCAAATCTCAGCCATCCACTGTGCTAAATAATGTTGCCTACATCCAAACAACCCAAATTCCTATTTTCTGGATTGGCATTACCCTGCAGGCCTTGGGAAAGCTTCACAATCCCTACCAGGTGTGTCTTGTTTAAAATGGTTCCTTTAGGAGTTTTCTGGACACTGTGCCCAAGATATACAATCATATTGATTCCTGAAAAGGAAACAAGTGACTCCACTGATCCTGCTCCAGGTGTTTTTCTGATTTTCCCAGTATTACCCATTTCAGTCTGAGTGCTCTGGCGCACATCAAAATCCAGATGCTCTCTGGAGTCCCCCAGATGTTGACATCCAGGGCTGGCCTGGGCTGTCCCAAGTGTGCTTTAGCTTCCATCCCACAGAATGAAAGGTCAAGTATTTTGATATATAAAGAAATGGGGCAAACAAACTCAGCAAGGTCAGCAATGTAAAAATCCCATGTATTTGTGGGAGAACAACAATTCTTGTACCTACTGGGAGAACTTGGTGAAAGCCGTCCTCTTGCCACCATACTGAGTTTATGCCATAATAGTAATAAAAGGTTTGTGCCCCTCCCCTCTGGTGAAAAGTGCTTTAACTTGACTCAAGGCTTTAACCCTCTTTTTCTTTTTTTTTTCTTTTGAAAATTTCTGAGCCCGTATGGCAGCTGCTTTTTTTGGTCTCAGCTATTAAAAATGTATCATTTTTATTGGTTGCATGGCAACATATAATCCCTTTGTTCTGTTTTGTTTAAACAGATGCTGAGAACTGTGCCTGTCATAATAAGTAAAAGCACTACCCTCAGGCTTCCTTTAAAAACGAAAACGAGGGGAGTGTACAGGGCTTGAATTAATGTTCCTTCCAAAAGTAGAACTTTGGGTTGTAGCAAGGAACAGACCTATAATTCACTTAAATATTTATGTTTCAAATGTGCTCTGGTGCCATTACCTAATTGACATCATACAGACCAGGACAGGGGCTTCCAAGTCAGTGGCCATAGCTCCTCTGACCAGAACAGAGTTCTGGTTCTTGTTCTCCTGAGAAGCAGTGAATTGAGACCAAAAATCTGTTGGAAAATTGAAGCATTTTTATTGACTTTAATAGGCTATAAACTCACTGATATTTAGTGAGCCTGTTGGAGAGCAAAAAAACTGTAAGTAGCACAACAAAGCCACCGATCTGATTTGATTTCTCTTGGATTGGTAGGGTTTATGGATGTTTGAGAAGTTTCTTCTGAATTCCTTCAGCTGCAATTGAATAAAAACCAGGCTGTAGGAGTTTCACAACGTGAATGCTTCAGTGGCCAATATTACCTGTTATAAAAGGATGAGGGTGTCATTCATTGTATCAGAGATTTTTCTGAAAAATGGGAGTGGAATGCAGCCCTCAAGACAAAAGTAGGAGACTTGCAGTGTATCTGTCACAATAGAGCTGTTATAAACATTTAAGAAGTTTATTTTGCTGCCTTTAAACATTACCAGAAGCAATAAACCCCACCACTATTTTAAAATAAAATGAACTGACAGTTCATTTGGTACAGCTAGCTGTTCAGGTTTTCTAAAGAAGGTAAATGAGCCTGTAGAAAGTTATTTAAGCTTTACTGCTGCTCTGTATGATATGTAGAATTGAAAGCCTGTGAAGTAACTGTAACGTGTGTGTGTGTGTGTGTGTGTGTGTGTGTGTTAGTCATAGACCCAAATTAGACTAACAACACTCCCAAGGGTTTTTTTTTTTTTTTTTGGAGGATTAGATTGCTGGAATGTTAACATGTCTTCAATAAAAATTCCCCCACTAGATTTCATTGCTGGATTTGAGCTGGACCCTCAAAGAGAGAGGCTCTTTTCTAGCTTATTTAGAAAGCAACATTGTTAAGAAATTATGGTGAATGAGAAAAATCTCACCTTCTCTGGGTTTATTCTCAACTCTGAGAGATTTCTATGGCAAATGGAAGAAATACATGGGTCATGAGAAGGTTAGCACAGGTCAGTGACTCATTGACAGGCATGGCACTACAGGGGTGATTTTTAAAAAACAAACCTATCTAGAAAACAGCTCTTTAGAGAGAAGCAAGTTGCTCTGAGCAGTCTCTGCTCCTGAGGGACATGAAGGGACAAGATAAGGATGGTTCTTGGTGTATTTTTGAAGCTGCACAGAGATCCATGAACTCAGGCTTATTGGACAGACATTTGTACATCCTCTAGCTTAAATCTGAGCCTTTTCAACGTGAAATGAAAATATGGATGAGATGAGACAAGGGCTTCAAAAATATCGTATTTGTTTTTCAAATGTAGCTTTTGCCAGTGAGCTGTTCGGATGATGCCCGTGCAGTTCTAATATTGCTTAATGCTGGATCTAATCTTAAACTTGTCTTTTTGCTTCTGTGCACTTTATCTATCATTGAGAAATGGTGAAACCACTTTCATTTTCTTGTGAATAATAAGAAATCCCACTGTGACTACTTTTTAATACTGTCTGGATTGTGCCTGAGGAATAATGCTTTTCTTTTGTAACAGCTTCTACCTGGGTGTTTTACTGGTTCCCAGATTTCATTCTGTCAGACCTTGAGATGCTCTGCAGTTAACTGCCTTTGGATTATCTATTCTGTGGTTCTAGAGCCATTGGTTAAGCTGAATTTTGAAATGAGAATGTGAGTAGCAAATTTCACAGTGGCTGTCCCAGCTGGTGCCAACACTGTGTGGAGAGAGGGAAAAGGCTGTCTTGGAGTATTGCCCTTTCTGCTGGGGGAAGGGAACACAGTCTAGGAGTGGACTTGCATCCAGAGTACAAATCTTCAATGATTTTGTTAACATCACTTGAGTAATTTTGAGTTTTCAGGGGCATAGGAGAGATAATTTTCTGACTAAAGTGCTTTGCAGTGGGGAATCTGCTGCTCCCCTTGTGGTGGGAACAGAGAGAAATGTGATTTCTTTTTTGCTCTGCTTTTTACCTCAGGCATCTTCAGTTGTTGTAAGTGGAAATTCTGCTGGAGGGAAGTTTTATCCCGTCTAAGTTCTTCTAAGTGTAATTTTAAAAGAATATGTTTACTGTCCATTCAGTTCAAAAAAGTGCAGCAGTTAATCATAAGGAGATGGTTCATACATCATCTTGACTCTTTGTGTGCCCCCAATGTCAGTACATTATCTAATTTACCAGGTTTTATTTTCTTTCTCTGCTCTGTGGCACTTCTAATAAGTTGCTTTCTAATCCCTTTGTTGCATAAGCCGTATCTCTAAAGCTTCCCTAAATTCAGGGAAGCTCAAACACCATCTGCATCTCCATTCTTCTGCTTCCCAGCAGGGATTTGGGGGTCTCACCCTCAAACTGAGCCCACCCTTTCACTTACCTGATGCTCTAGAAGAAATAATAAAGGACCCCCCATGTCACAGTCATGAAATTGTCTGAAGACATCAGGTAAATTAAGAAAGAGCTGATTTATTCTGATATGGAGGCATTGTTAATTAAGTCATACATGGTAATGAACACTAAGCAAAGAATGCTACCTGACATCAGCAATTATTTTATTGATGCCTCCGCATCTCAATCAAAAGCAGCTCCTGACAGGTAGTATTTAGCAATGATGGAAAAATGGTAGCTTTGAGAGGAGGGGAAGTGGGGGTCTCCAGTGAATGATAGATTAATTCCATTAGAATCAGATTTTCTGGATATGGTTTTAGTTGAAGAGTGGAGTTAACTCCACCTGGGTAGCTGCACAAGTTTATTACAGAGGGTAAGATCTGAGCTGATGCAATCCCAGGTATTGATCAAATCCTCAGTAGGTTTCCTGCTCTATAATCACCACAGCAGCAGCTGCTTAGGCCACCAGGTTCTCCAGAACCCTTCAGCAGGAAAAGTGCTCATTTCAAAAACCAGTCTTTGATGAGCAGACAGGAAAAGCTCAAATCCTCTATTCATGCATTTATCCATCTTCAGTATGAAAGGATTCCCAAAAATCTCACTGGTAACTCAAGAAGGAAGCTGAGAAAGGCTAATAACTTTCTGACCTGGTCCCAGTTATTGACTGCTCACTCCTCCAGGAAGTTCCCACAGCACTAGTTCATAAAATAGGTTTTTTCAGAGGGAGGAGTAGAAAGAGAAGGAGGATATTGTTCAAGGTATCCCATGAAACTGAGAACAGAAGGATGTTCTCTTTTGTGTTAGTCTGGTGCTTCTTCATGTGTCTGTTTTTGAAAGCAGCAAGAGACAACCCTAGCCAAATTGAGCAGCTGAGTGTACCAGAAGTATGTAAGTACTTGGTGAGTTAGAGAGGAAATAAACTCTATTTAGGTGATGTGAAAACTCCTTTGGTTTCATAACATATCTCTGGTGGAGAATCAACAAAAGGCCAAGAGCGAGGAGATGCTGATTTACACTTCTTTAAGTATGTCTAGAAAGTCTTTCCTGTGTGATGTAAGCATCCAAAGAAACCTTTTTCCAACAATTACCAAAACCTCTAAGGCTGTTATTGTTGCTGGTAGCTGTTAATACTCACTCATTGATATCACTGTATTGTGCAAAATTTCTTCACATACAAGCAATATATTTACTGGAAATATATTTTCCTTTTCTGCATACTTCTGACCTTTTGATACTTCAATCTTTAGAGGAAGACTATCACTTTACAGTTCCATTTTATTCCTATTATACCTAAATATTTTCTTCCATTGTCTTTCTTTTTTCTTTTTCTTTTTAACACAGATGGGATGGATAAAAGGAGAAATACATGGTCTTTCTGTATATTTTTGGCATTTTCTGTATGCTGACTTGCATTAAAACAAGAACTTTGCCTTTTATGCATTTGTTATATGTATGGCTTATATCTGCTTCTGCTTCCCAATAAGCCAGCTTGGGTTTTAGAAGTTACAGCTTTTTTTGACTTAGACTGTGGTTTCCTCTGGACATCCAGAAAAATGTTTTTAAGCTGTTCCCAATTATTGTAACATTTTTCTTATAAAATTCTTTCTCCCAGCTGGTTTGGTTCTTTTTTTCCCTTTTCTCCTCTCCTAACTTCATGAAATTGATCCTTTTTAAGCAGCAAGATTGTATATTAGTAGTCTTGGCAAAGCAAAAAGTTTTTTGTTTGCACTTGAAAAATGCAATCAAGTAATGATCACTTCTTCTTTAGATAATACCTTTTTTTGTGATCAATTTACTCCTTATCACACAGATGAGCTCTAATACAGAATTATCTGTGCTGGATGCATCTTTTCTGAGTTAAGATTTTGTCATCCATAGATTCTTAGCAATAGCAAGGGCAATTTAACTCTGGCAGCATGAGCTCTCTGCATAAATCACAACTTGGAGCCTTATTTTTTTTCCTTTTTCTTTATATATATTCTCATATTGATTTATTCTGTGATTTGGTCTCCTTTTTGGGGAGAACATCTTCTTAGCAATTATTTGTAATGGGGTTGACCTGACATATTTTTACAATAAGACCATTTTTAATTTTTGCCTTGAGTTGAAAACAGACTTTATTACATTTGCTTGAGGCTGTGCTAAACCTAAGCCCTGGTCTCTGTAGTCTCTGGACCTTTCCCAAAACACCACCTCCCCACCCTGCCAAAACCAGATATTGTTGACCTCCTGACTGCTGATCCTTCCCAAAATCAGATAAAACCACCATGCAAAAGGTATCTCTTCTCCTTTGTGGGGGGATTTGGCCATCCCTGATGAATTCCTGTGCTGATCCTGAAACAATGAGCCTCTTGTTCTTTAGATACTTGGAGATTTTTAATTAAGTTTCTCTGAGAATGGAGAAATCTAACTCTGCCCAGGCTGTGTATTTTGCTAGCTGAAGCAGTACTCCTGCCTACCTGGAAGAAGCTGTAGTCACATCTGTAAGCACCTCTGGCCAACCCTTTGTGATTAGATACGGACTGGATCCTTCAAGATTTCTGCAGGGATCAGGATGCCTAACTAATCCATGTTTATTCTCAACACATTCTCCCATCTCCTCAATAATTAGTTTTGTCTGCTCCTTAAAACATAATTCTTGGCAGTTATTAACATCAACATACACAGTAACATGAAGATTTGCATCTGAAAAGAGTAACTTGGGGTTAAATCCTAGAATTACTGCTATGGTTATCATGTAGTGTGTATGTTAAAGTCATTCTTGCAATCACCCAGGAGACACACAATGCACTTCATGTATATGCCTGCTTTGGAGAGTATAGAAGCCACATCAGAATTAAAATGCTTGTTAAAAATTGGTAGTTTGCATTAAATTTCTAAAGGGATTTATGAGAAGCTGTAACAAACTGTCTAAAGAATATGGATTTGGCTGTGAAAGAAGGAAGACCTAGAATTGACATGAAGGCTTTTATTCTTAGAAATGGTCTTATGTAATGGAGAGCTGTGGTATTAACAAGTTTTTTCCCTTTCCTCAGGAAGTAATTAAGCACTCCCTTCTGATCATTTTATGGAATCAATACTTTTTCAGCAGCGTTAGCATTATTTGTCTTTGGGAAGTGCACTGTTATGGATGGTAATAATTTTTAAATATCTGACATTGACTCTTTTCCCTTGGCAGAGAATGGCATGAATGAAGGGTTTTAGTTTCTTAGCACAGTCTGCCTTAGCTGGGTGTGAGACAGACAGAGGTCCAGGTCCCTCTTTTTTGATTTTGATTCAGGCAGGCACTTGTTCTGCTTCTCCCTGCAGAAGATCAGGACAGGTCAACCCTCAGTGTCTCAGAAGAGCAATTTTTAACCTGTACAATCTGAGCTTGGGGTCTGAAATGTCCTGGGAACATTGGGTGGGACCTGAACAAAACTGGGCATGAATGTGGAGTGGAACAAACTGTTGGGAGCAAGAGCAGTAAATACAAGTATGTGATGGATTGCAGCAGAGGAAACAGTGAGTTGGCAGTCTGGAAACATGGGCAGGAGTGAAGAAACAGAACAGTTCTTCCCTTGCCTTTTTCCTCCTCCAAATTCCACAGGCAGATATACAAGGGACAAATTAATTTCTTCCCACAACAGTTTGCTTTGCCAGCTTTCCTCAGGATGTAAGGAAGTCAGGTGAGGAGTGCTGGAGAAAGATGAGATGACTGTGGTGCATATGGGGGGATTTCTTTGAACCCCACTGGCTGCTTCCACAATTGCTCAGGAACATAATCAGCTGCTGGCAGAGGGAAGAGCTGACAGCAGGAGGCTGGCAGGAACACGGGGAAGGTGCAGGATGAAGATGCAGATAACTGATGTGATCTGGTGGACAGTTACCATGTCATTCTCCCACAACTAAACCTTGTTTTTTCCTTATGGGAGTGAGCTAGAGCACTTTCAGGCTGCAGCTGGTCAACCTTCCACATATACACATATTCACCTCTAGGTGCAGAAGCCACCATGGCAGTGGCTTCTGCCTTCCTCTGGTGCACCTGCATGCAGTGAGATAAGGCAAGAGTTTTATTGCCATTTCTACTGTCTTTACCCTTTTGTGGGGTTCAATTATCTTCAAAGCTTATTAAAAGGAAACCCCTAAAACAGTAACACACATAACACTGATAATTATCTCTGTGTTATGTAATACTTGTAAATAAAAGGTAAGTACCAGCCTGTTGTTGGAATCTAATTACAAGAATTCACTTGAGATGCAAGTTTCTTTGAATTTAAAGTTGGAACTGTAATTAAAAAAAAAAAAGTCACTAACAAAGAGTGGTTTCTGCTGAGAAGAAAGTCTGACTACTTCTCTCTCTGCCATGTCTCCCACGCCTAGCGCAAAGCCAATATGTCATTGGGATCTCAGATATTTTACTAAACTCTTTGGAAGATCGAAAAGGGTACTGGAAATACTGTGTTGTTCTGGCTTGATTCCCTCCTCTGCACAGAGTCTGCTTTAAGAGTCTACTGAGAGTAGAAGGTCTTTAGCTCCCTCGGGGTTAGAGTTCCCATCAATCATGAAAGCTTTTCTGTGAAGCTCTCTATTGTGTGTGGAACATCCAGAGCTCCTCCTCAGAGCATTAACTCTGTGTTGTTCCTCTGAGAACATGCTCTGGGAGCCTGAGAGGTCCATACTCACCTGTGCCAGGGCAGCTGCTGCAACAGGGGGCTGGGGAGCTGCAGTGAGAAGCAATGAATTCCTCTCACTTTCACATTTATGGGACCTGAGCTGAGCAGGCAGATTGTGGCTATTTTCTGTTCTCATTACATGATATAATGCTTTTTTTGTGTGTTTGTGTCCATATGACTGGAGAACAGCAGGGATTTTTAGAGCTTGGCTTTGAACAAGAAGGAAATAGCAAGATAGGGAAAGGTATTTAAGTGCAGTAAATGGAGACAAACCCAAGAAGGGAGAAATTATGCCAGAAATGCAACATTGAGCATGTTTAAGAGCTGGTGTGAAGGGGAGGGAAGCTGAGCTTCATGATGATGTTCTGCTCACCTGTAGCTGTATTGGGGATGTAGCAGGGACACTGTGGTGATATTAGACCAGCTGAAGGAACAGTGGAAGGTTTTATGTCCATAAGTGATGGATAAACTAGTGAGACAATTTGAGAAAAGTTTCTGCCTCCGTGCTCCTGGGCTGTGCAAATAGCCTGGCACTGGCTGCATGCCTCAGAGCCCCTGTGTGCTCAGCTATCTCAGGAGCATGCCACATGGGGATTTATGTATTCCTGGAAGCTGCAGGGCCAAGCATGACTGTCTCTGTCTCCCACTGACCTGTTTCTTTTAGGATATATTGCTCTGCCAGTTCCCCAGACTATGCATGATGGAGTTGCTTTGTGTGGCTTTTCCATGAAGTGTGGACCAACCCTGGGCTTTCTGGGCATGCATTTGCTCCCTCCCAGTGAGCTTAAACATTCCCTCAAGCTTAGCACAAATATTGCCTTCTCACCTGACAGAAATAAAGTGCTGGGGGATGTGATTTCCCTAATCTCCTCAAATTGCAATAAAATGAAATATTAGCAGTTACTATGATCTCAGGAACCCTTTCTGTTAGAATAGTCAGACTCCACTGCAAGAAACAATTTCTCTGCTGTCTGCCTTTGGGTGCATTGCAGGGGTACAAGGTGACCTGTCCACAGCAGTAATCCCCCAAGAGAGAAGATTCATGCCCAATGGAAGTGATACTGCAGTTAGTGTGTTTTGATAGCAGGTTTTTGATTATCAGTGAAACTTAAATGGCATCCAAGCTAGCTCTGCAATTCCTCTGGATCTCCTCAACAGGACTGGCTGTTAAAATGTGGAATGACTTGAAGGGATGATCTGTGGTGCTTGTCTAGAAATTTATCAAATAGTCATTTATTATTATGACTCAATATTATGAGTACACAGGCACATAATATTTCCATTTGCATGACACTACAAATTTACCTCCCTGCTGAAAAAACCCCTTCTAACTCAGAAAGTGTGTTGGCAGAAAGAGAGAAATAGGCTGTTAAGTGAATTAATGGCTTAATGATGATTGTTTATTATCTGCATTACACTAGTGTTTAAATTGAGACTGGATCTTTTATGTGTTCAGTGTTACACAAAGGCTGATTGCACAAGTGGCTTCCCCAAAGAGCTAAATGGAGAACAGATAAAAAACAGAAGAAAAATGGCATTTCCTGGATCTAAGGAGTAGAGAAAGGAGCTGCCTTGCCTGAGGTTATATAGCTAGTCTATGGCAGAGCTTGGATGTGAACCCAGATATATCAGTACAACTCTCTTCTCACAAATTGATGTGGCATCTTGATTTTTATCTAGTATTGCATTAACTACTTACTGTCACCCAAATGAAAGTGTCTGTGCTTCTCTGCCTAAAAAAGTAAAGGTTTTGTCTGCATGTACACAGGTGCAGAAACCTAATATTCATGTCTGAGAATATCTTTAATCTCTTATTCTTGCACATGCATGTTTGCTAAGAAAATGCCAGCAAGTGTGAATCTGGGTAGTAATGCTTGTTAGATGCAAAACTACCCTGTGTCTTGAGCACTGGCCTGAAATTCAGGCCAGCCATGTGCTAGCCTGGCTCCTGCTGGGCAGGCTTTGCTCTGGTGCTGTGCTCCAGGGTGGTTTTTGGTTTATTTTTTTCCTTTTTTATCACATCTTTCAGCCTTACAGTGCTTATCAGCACCACAACCATCTCCCACAGTCAAACTAGGTCACCAAAATCCTTCAGTCTTGACCTCAGCTGGGCTGCAAGAGCCTGAATATCTCCTATCTTGCTTGGTCCCTTGGAAACCACTTAACAGGGAGCTAGAGGGGCATGGCAACACCCTCCTGTGATGAAGTGTGCCCCAAGCAGGCTCTGAGCTTGCTGCTAAAAGCTGTGGTGATAGCGTAGGGTCCTGCTGGGGGCATATCTTGAGGCAGGCAGCAGTGGAGATGTGGGAGAAAACTGAGGGAGGGTTTGGGTCCAGTGTGGCTCTGAGGCAGCTCCTGGCAGTTTTGGCACTATCCTGGTTGTGAGTGAGGAGCTGAGGCACTTGCACAAGGCTGGGTTTTGCCCCATAGCTTCCAGCACCTGGGAAAGAGCAACCTTCCCCCCACCACTGGGTCCCCAAAGCCTCTCCTCCAACCCTCTGCCAAAGTCCAGAAAGAGAACCCTTTTTGTTTTTGTGTTGTTCATTCATGGTATCTGAGGCTTTCAGTGGGGTTGGGCAGTGAGAGGGGATGAAGAGATCCTTTCATTAAGTGTTTCCTGGTGTTTGCTGCCACTTTGGCTCTGCACAGTTGGCACAGCAGTAATATCTGCTCCATGGTGTTCTCAGTCTCCCTGGCTGAAACAGGCGTTTCGCTGACACCCCAGGGCTTGTGTTTTTGGTTTTTTTAAAAGAACTGGCTCATTTCCCAAGGCAGAAGTTGCTTTTAAGAAGGAGCTTCCTGCTGTGTACAGTATTTATTTTTTAATTAGTTGAGTTAATGTGCAATTAATGTTTATAATGCAAACCTGTCTGGGGCCATCTATTCACTTAATCAGGACGCTTTTAATAGTTAAATTTTCTTTAGGATTTTTTCTTTGAGAACAAAGCACTGTGGCTCCATAGCAGCATTTTTCCAAACCTTGCTGAATGCTTGGCTGCCCCTACAGCATCTTGTCCTCCAGAGACCAGCCTTGATGAACTTTTTGTTCTTTGCTGTGAAACAGGTTTGTAGCTCCTTCCCAGAATAAAATGAACCAGCAACAAAACATCTTGCACTGACACGAAAATTTTTAAACTGTTTGATGCTTGTTTTTATTCCCAGTCTAGAAGTAAAAATCTGTTGTGAATTCGTAAACCTTGCTTCAGATTTTAACTGGCTTGAAATAAGATTTCCTCTGGTAAATATATTTGCACTGATACATAAAGGGTTTTTCTGTGTTTTTAGTCATGTATTGCCCCGTGTCACCCCAGTATTTTGCAATGTTGATGCAGCAATGATAGGGACAATTGCACAAGCTTGGACAACAATATATGAAACTGTTTCATCCTAGATACTGTTCTAGTGTGTCAAGTGTAGACATTTAGAAATGCAAGTGACAGATGATCAGGAGCTGGAAAAAAAGCAAAGAATTTGGAATAGCTGCTCCATCGCTTGTGTGCACGTGCTGATAGATGTACACAGATCTGATTAAGGAAGTGTTAGAATGACCAAAACAATGTTTTTCTGCAACAGATGCACCATGTGAGCATGTGGCAATTGCAGCTACAAAATGGTATCAAAGTGTAACAGCGACAGTGAGTGTTTCAGATGGGCTGAACCCACAGGGGTCACTTTATGTTTGCTCTGACTGGCAAAGGTAAATCCTGTTTCAGCAGCACTGAGGACAGAGAAGCATCTTCTCCTTTCCCTGGTAACAAATTGCTGACCTGGCAACATGGTACTAAACTGATCCACTGCTTTTTACAAACTGCTCAAAGGCAGTGCTGCTGGCGAGTTTGACAGGTGTTTGAGTGCATCAGTAACCCCAGGCAGAGCAGAAATGACCTTAATAACTGTGCAGGTTTGTTTGTTCCTGTTTGTTGGGTTTTTTGAAGTAACATCTGTCACCTACAGGTGGGAAAGGAAGTTACTACTGCCAGATATTTGCAGTGCTTCAGCTGTGACAGGGGCTGTGTCACCTGCCCTGGGATGATGCTGGTCCCCTCGGCTCTCTCAGCTGCAAGAAGGGGAACTTGAAGGTACAATTACAGCTCAGGGTCTTCCTTTGACTTATCCTCTGGAAGGAACATATATATATATATATGTATATATGTATATATGTATATATGTATAGGTATATGTATATGTGTGTGTGTATATATATATATGTATATGTATACGTATATGTGTATGTATGTATGTGTATATATATACATATGTATATGTATGTATGTATATATATATATACACATATGTGTATATATGTATATATGTATATGTACACTTAGTACAGAGACTGTACTGATTCCTGAAGCTGTCTGCTGTGAACTTGGTGGTCTCTACCTGAGCAGATTTATCCCTGCTTTAAAGAGCAGGGAGAAAGAAGTTGTATGGTGAAGGCAGAGTCAGAATTCATGTTTTGTGACTCCCAGCCCAATTTCCTGAATGTACTGAGTGGGGCCCTATCTGTTATAAAGGGTCTTTTTAGGTGCTTCTAATTGAAAATGTGCAGCAGCATCTCCCAGACACACCACCTGTTGTAATGTCCAGCTCTGAGCAGGTGTGCTGGAGTCTGTGCTTGTGTGAACAGTACCAGGATCCCTCTGTGACCAGCACGCTGAAGTAAGATTAACAATGTGTGTTTAATTGCATGTTCCTGGCAGTTCCTTGCAGTTTACTGCAGCAGGATGGCTCCAGTAAACACTGCAATTGGCTTGTGCTGCAAGGTCCCTCTGCTGCCTAATGCCTTCATATCACCATTGCAGCACTCTGCTCTCCACTGCTCCAAATTAGGCTCGTCAGGGGGATTATAGGGAACCTGGTTTCAGGGATTTATATTATTTAAATTATAAATATCGTGCAACAATAGGATTTGTAATGGAAGTTGGAGTTATAATATGTTTATACAGATAACACAATTTAAAATAATTAGTTTGTGAAAAGTGAGGTAACAAAAATTTTGGAGAATTAGCATTTTTATTTCTTACTGCTGCAGCTAAAAGGGTGAACTTGTCTCTGCCAGTCTGTAGGAACTGGGATGGTAAATATGGGGTAGCAGTGTGAGAACTGAGTGCCTCACCCTGCTCTGGCTGCACAGGTCATGCTGTTTGCTTTCAGCATGTCAGGGCTTTCAGAAGCACAAACAGCAGAGGAGCATAGCATCTCCTACTACGACTCCATCTGATGACCCTCCTGTCTGGCTGTTGCCCTGGATTAGGTGGCCTGAGTTGTGGACTGAAAGTGGTGAGTGGGGAAAACCTTGCTTAAAATCTTTTCTGTGAAGTAATTAAAGCTATCGAGCTAATCATACATTCTTGAGAGCCCAGCAGGAAAACTTGGTACCATTATAACTGTTCTGGGACCTCCCATATGTGCTGCAGGGAGTGCAGTCCTGGGCTGCTCATTTCCCAGGTGATCTGTAGCTCTCGCCCTCTAATTTTTCTCCCCTTCACATCCCTCTGAGCTCTTCAGTGGCAATGCAATGATTTTTGTCCTCACTATATTTTTTTGGCTTAAAGTCTGTTGATGTTAGGGTTTAAATGATATGAATGTAGGACCCACAAAATAATGTCAAATTAAAGGAAAACCTCACAACACCCAGGATATTTATCCCTCTTCGATGCAGGGGGTGAGCTAAATAGTTATTTCTCCCTTGGTGCCCCCCAGTTCTGTAATTCTAAATGAGCCTTTGAAAGCAGTGGCAGACACACATTGCAGCTAGCACTGAGTGGGGAAACAGTGGAGATGTTTGAGGGTATAATCATGAAAAGGACAGAAAATAAGCAGAATACAGTGTAGCTGTAGCAGTCAGAAAGATGACAGATATTAGAGATTTTTAACTTTCAAGATATATTCTTTGTTAATGTCCCTTCCTATTTCTAACTTAATCCTTTTCAGTGCTGGGGTCCAGTGCTGTGCAAGTGAAAGGCAGGGAATCCTGCTGGGCATTAATGAGACTTGTGTGGGGACCAAATTCCTCTTCCCAAGCCCCAGCTTCTCAGGCTTACTTAATGTACTGTAATCATATCCCCACTGTCTTGCTCTTACTGGTGAAAACACTGAGAAAATGAGAGAATAAGAAAACTTGCTGTGGTTGTGTGGGTATGGGTGCATGTAATAGCACCTGAAGCATCAAGTAGCCTCCACCTGAGATTTTGGAGCTCTGGAGTATCACTGCTGGTTCCCCTCTCTGTGTGAAGGAGATTGTGGCTCATCATGAGATTGTGGTACTGCCATGAAGTGAGGGCAGATGTATAAAATAGAGATCTGATTGCACACCAATGAATCATGTTCTTACTGTCAGTTTCTGGGCTGTTAATTATAGTGAAGGGTTTCATGGTAGGAACTAAAGTAAGATCCATTATGATGTTGATCAGCATGGAAGTAATTATATCCCTCTGATTTGGTCTGTGGTGAAAAAAAGGACTCAGTAAAGGTTGTGTTCTTCCTTCTGAAATAAGAATATTGCAAAATAATTACAACTATCATTATCAATGCCTTAATGGAGGAGAATCAAGCAAGAGACAAAGACCACTGGATGGGTCAATTTGCAGAGCATTGAAATCAATACCCAATTATCAGAGAGAGCTTTAAAAACACTGGTAAAAAAATTCAGAAATAGTGATCTTAATGCGCAGTTAATTTATTCGTTTTAGTAACATTTCTTCTGAATGGACACGTTTAAATTCAGTTGAGAGCATTTATTTCAGGCATGGTTATGGGCTTTGTGAGTATACAGGGAAGGAAAACCATTTAGTTTATGTTGCAAGACACCACAGCCCTTGGTGCTAAGTTTAACAGTGTTGTTCAATGATAGACTTGTGCATTGGAGAGATATTGCAATGTGGAGCCGGTGGTTCCCCAAGATGATACAACCAGAGACAAGTCAAGCTCTATTTTGAGGAAAAAATCAGAGGAAGTGTGGATATGTAGTGCTTATTTCAATATATTCTGCTCCTCATGTACATTCTTTCAGGAATGACATCCAAAATGACTTAAAAGAACTTGCTACACTTCAGAAAGAACTGGAAAACCAAACAAGGTATGACAAACCCCAGTGAAGGCTGTAGAGCATCAGAGAGGTGTTGCCATAGCAGGGCTGCCTGTAGGGCAGAGAGGAGTGGAATGGTGAGAGGCCAGTGGGGTCTGTAAAATCATCAACAGTTCCATGGTGGGGAGAATGGCTTCGTGCTTCCTTCTAACTGTATCTGTGGGATTGGTGCAGGAAGAAAGAGAGGATGGTGAAATACAGCAGTGGTGGGAGTCTGGTAGCATCTGTGGCAGCTGCTGTGGTCACCTGGAATGCTGTGATGAATTTGTAAAACTCCTGCACTGGGGCATCCAGGGATATCCCTGTCCAGAATGTTTCCTATATATACCCCAAGGGTGTGAAAGATACAACCACAAATGCTCTGGTTTGCCAGCATTTCTAGGAATCTGAAAGCCAACCACTGCTTCATTCTTCGCATCAGGAGAATCTGGGATTCTTTATGGGCTTTGATGTACCCAATGAATGGAGTAAAGTGAAGTTCTAATGTGTGTTATGTGGGAGATGCTAAGAAACAAAGGGAGGAAGGAATAACAGTAACAGAAAACAGGAAAATAAAATTTGTTCCATATGCCAAAGCAACAAGGAAAGAGTACAAACACTGCTGCTGTAGGCACTGAGCAGAGTCTGCTGTGAGAACCACCATGAATTGTGTGACACGTCTGTGTCACAGCCACTTAACTTGTGGTTTGTGCTCTCAACACAAATGCACACCTCATTTCTTTTTTGGGTTTCTTCTGGTGCTGTTTCCTGAACTTCCAGGGAACAACTGTAACAGGAAAAGTACAATATTTGCTCCAATATTATCACTGCTTTAAAATTATCCCCAGATGTCTGTCAGCTGTAAGTGGTATATCTGAAACCAGAGTGGGCTGAAAAGCTGGGTACAATTCAGGGTCTGTACTGATAGTGCCAGATCCTGAGCTGCTGTGGGGTAGAACAGCTGCCCTCAGATTAGAAATCTTCTGTTTCCTTATATTGGGTTGTGACAGGAGTAGATATTTTGTATTGGTCAAATTTAGAAGCTATGCAAATTACTTTTTTAAAAAAAAAATTAATTAGCTTATGACTAAATGCTTCAATTTTTTTGCACAGTTTTACTTACTCCAAAATTCCTTTTAGGGCTCAAATGAGTAATTTTTTTGCAGGCTTTCAATGGTGTTTAATTAAAAAGACAAGGTTTGGAGCTTGAACTTGCTGATTAAATTAAATGTCACTGTTTAAAACAGGTGTCATAACCAGAAAGAAACCCAAAAAATCATTAACCACTGAAACAAAGCTTATGTAAAAATACTTGGATTAAACAATGATGACTAGGGTCCTGCCTAATTTTAAGGCCAGGAACATCTTTTCAAAGCAGTCATGCTTTCCCAAGACATTACCAATGAGAAAGGATTAGTACTACAAAATATTACACCTTGTTTAGATTTCCATAGAGGCAAAATGCTTGTTTGCTGTAGGAGTTGCTCATCTTTTATTGGCAGCAGTGACACTAAATCACAGCTGTCAGACTGAAAAGAAACTCCCAATTCTGACTTCTTGTTTTGACTCCTTCCTTCCAAATCACGGCTTCAAACCTGTTGGGGCAGGGACAGGATTAGAAGGGCACTGCAGCTCTTCTCCCAGTAGAGAGTGGTGTTTGTAGCCCAGTTTTGGAGTAAAAGCATGCAGACAAAACTGTGGCAGTGCTCCATACTCGAGGGAGAGTTTGCCTGTTCTTTAGTTTGTTCACATCCACTGAAGGGCCAGAACTGTGAGACTGATGGAGCTGTTACACTTTACCTGGTAGCAAACTGTGGAAATACAAACAAGCAAGGAGCTCTGCAAGCTTTTCACTGCCATCCCATTAAAGTTCAAGAATTTGACTATTTGCAGCTCAGTTCAGGAGAAAGTCTCCAGTGCTGAGTGCTCACAACTTCAACTGGCAGCTCTACTGAGGGGTGGCAGATCAGTAATTCTGTGACATGCAAGTGAATCAATTGAACCCTTGCAACATCTAATTAATTTGCAGTTGTTGTGAAGAATCTACAAATGATCATTATTGGCAATGAAGCTATTGATCCAAAGTGTACAAACTAGGTAAAAAAAAGCGTAAGATGGGAATGCTCCACGTCAGACCCTCCAATAGCCACCACCAGCACTTTAATGACCTCAGTGGGGCTTTGTTGAGTAGCATCAGCATGGCACATTAAATTTAATGTTCCTTGAACTGTTTTAGGATTCAGTAATAATGTAGCTTATGTAAATACCTACGCTGAAATTTTCAAAGCTACCCAAGGGAATAAAGGCTAATTGTAATGGAAATGGGCACTCAAAGCCCTTACATGGCCTTCCAGATCTCAGTATGCTGTCATTCCTTGTACAGACCCTTTGCCCAGTTCCTCACTGCTTTTTGTGTGTCTGTGGGCTTTACTTTCAACTAGAAATCAGCACCTTTTTCCTTCTTCTTTTAAAGAGTCTGAATTGTAATCCTCATGATACAAATTTTGGATGATTTGCTGGCAAACCTCTGGATTGCTATGAAAGGCCAGTGTAATATAAATTTTCCAGTTTTCAGTTTTAACGTGACTTTGTAATTTAAAAGATAATTCAGGAGGGACACTCAGTGCTGTTCGTGGTCCCACTGCTGTTTCTTTTTAACTGTTCAGAAAATAACCACCATATGAGAAAGAGAATGTTATCATTTAGTTTTTGGTATAAATTAATCTATAGCACAATTCCATTAAAACTAATGGAATAATATAGGATTAGTTTTGGCCCAATTTATATTTTAGACACTGGGAAAAAAACATATTATGCTTGTCATGAGGTAAAACAAGTCTGATATTACGTTCTCTGAATTTGTGCTTCATCCTTTATTAATGTTAGGGGGTAATGATGTGCTGTCTTACTTTTCTACCAGCTAAAATATTATGCTGTTTTAAGTGATTTTATCCAGTCCTTCAGGGACATTTGCTGCTGCCTGCAGCAAAATTGGATGAGATGTGCATAAATGTGTGTGTGATTGCATATGTGTAAACACACATGTAGCTGTGTGTCAACACACAAAACTCCAGGAAAGCTCTGCATATGGAGGGGGTTTTAATTTTAATTGCTTTGAAGATAGATATAAGCTTCGTTGGTTTTCAAGCTGGCTCTATTTATTAAATAAGTCTTACAATTAAGAGCAAAGTAATACCTAAACAAATTAAGCTTTACTGTTCATCAAGAAAGTTGAATTCTTAATGTTTAGGCACTTAGCTGTACTGCTACTTTTTTGGATCTTGAGAGAATTTTTATTAAAATGCAAATAGTGTAGCTTCAACACTGTTCCCTGATTAAATGGAAAAAGCATCACTTAGTCCTCATTGAAGTCAAATGTAATCAAGATGGAATTGATTTTATATTCTGTTCGTGTAAACACTGCTTATTCTAGCTCTTAAAAATCCATAAAATAACAAAAATGTCAGGTTTATTTTTCAAATGGATACAAGGTAAAGAGAGAACTGCTTATATGCTTTATGCATTTATAATGGAATAATGTTAGCCTAAGGTAAGAGCAAGAGTGATACGCTTATAGTGTTACTATAAGACTGTAAGTGTCTTACTCTTGTAGTGATACTATAAACTTATATTGAAACTATGGTTATGTGTTGAAATTTTCAAAGCCTGAGTAGAGTTGAGACTTTTCAGCATATTTACAGCTTGAATTGAATTCTCCATCTATATGTTTCTTACCTGGGATTACCTCTTCTTACTGGAAGGGTCCTGCTATCTTGAATTACCTTGCAGGTATTGTGTGGTGGGGACACAGACATTAATTGCTTCTTGAGCATTGCCTGTTGGCTTTGCCTTTTTGTCCTATACCCAGTTATTACCTGCAAAAAACAGAATGGACCCAGAAAATACCTGGCTGCAGGTGTAACTCTGGCTGAGCTGTCACACTGCTCCATCCAGACATTGTCAGGGCCTGGGTGTTAGGGGTCACTGGAGTTCTGTGAGGAAACAAAGCCATTTGGCAGGTGCAGTTAGGTTTAGAGAGTTTCAGGCTCAGTTAAACGAGTTTGCAGTTGTGCCCATGAAGTGCAGCTCTAGGCTGGTCAGTCTCTGAAGGCGTGCAAATGTGCAGGGACAATTGTCCCTGCAAACACAGGACACCATGGGAGGCAAAGAGCTGCTAGCCTATAAATGGTGGGCCCTGGGCACCCATCAAAACCTCCTCTATGTGTCACCTGAACTGCTCTGCTCCCTGCCACCAATGCAGCACCCACTGCTCAGGAAACTGGGGTGTGGAATTCTGGGGACTTGCTCTTCCACATACCCTCTCAATGGCATGGGAAGTTAAATCCTAGTTGATTTTTCTGTCTGAGAAATTGGTGGCTTTTTGTGTTTCTCTGTGCAGGCACAGTCTTGCAAGTCCAAAGGAAATCTTAGAGTTTGTACTAAAACATTAGTCACTAGACATTTCTGTCTTTGCATCTCCAGCTTAGGCTTTTAGGAGTCACTTTGTATTAAGAAGAATAGTATTGTGCTTGCTAAGCAATGTGGGTGTTTTGCTTACAAAGATATAACTGCTGAAATCTCCCTTAAGTCATAATATCTGATGAGCATGTGAATGGAAGATAAAAGCTTCTATTGACATTGTGTTAATGCAAATCCAGGGAAATGTTTCTGAAGTTTCAAGTTCTCTGAAGTGTTAGTTGGGGTTTGTGAAGTTTGCGGTGTCATGGGCAATATTTCAGCTCCCTTAAGTGCTGAGCAGGAACCGTGGTGGAAGAACACAGGTGGATGGTTTGGGTGTTCCCAGCTGAATATTGCATCACAGGATATGTGGGACATGTGGACACTGCACAGGGGGAGAACAGATGGGGAAATACCCACAGCTAGTGTGAGTGGATGCTTGGAAGCCCATCTTTCAAGTGAATAGTACCCCACGAGCTCAATAAAGCATATAAGCAGTTCTCTCTTTATCTTGTATCCATTTGTACCCCACAAGCTCTGTACCTCCCTCCCTGCTTTCTTTCCTCCTAGATTTCACTTTTTTCCCATATTGATCTAAAGACTGCAATTGAGCTTTTTAGTCACTGCCTGGGGTTTTTCTGAGCTACAGTTTAGGTCATGTAAAATACAAACATTAGTATTAATGTGATGATGGCCTTTTAGTAGCTAAAATTAGATTATCCAGGAAGAAAATCATATTTTGAATTACTGTGAATTCTTGTGGGTTTATGTATTTAGTGTTTTTCCCTAGACGACAACTCCTAATAACAGCCATTATGCACATTTCACAGACATTACACTGAATGATTTAGACTTTAAGAAATTTCTTTTTCAGAAGCCAGTTTTTAAAAAGAGAGTTGGAGTGTTGGACCATTTTAGCATAAATGGTAAAGTGCAAATGAAAATTAATTCAGTTTGCAAAATGTGTTTCAGGATGTGTTTAAGCAAGCGAAAATCAACAAATCAAAGGTCAGTCTTAGAAGGTGCAGAAATGGGAAGTGAGTGCCTCGAAGCACATCTCCTAATTAAATCCCTATAGAGGAAATCATGGTGAATTTAAAGACCAGAGTCATTGCATCTAGGACAGGTCTGTGCATCCATTATCAAGATGACTTTGATGGTCTGATTGGAAATGACTATAGAAAAAGGTAAGGTAGCATATTTGGGAGTAGCAAGATGCAATAAATTCATAATATCTACCAATAATAACCTGTTTCACTCCAAATTCCATACACTTCCATTTGATATGGCACCTGATTTCCAAAGATAATACTTCTGCATCATAAGTGTTGTAAAAGAAATGTCATTATGGAAGAAGTGTCATTAGAAAGGAAGATGGGATCTCAGAGAATCCCATTAATTTCAGTTTTCACATGTCTACTATTTCCTAAGGCAGCATTGGTACCATAAACAGGTCTTCTCAAACCTTTTCCCCTCTAAGTGGGTCACAAAGTTAATTGTGCTCAAAAATATTTCTGAAACTATGCCCCTTTTTTTCAGGCTGGAAACCTCCATCTTAATCTTTGTTTGGGTTAGTCAGTACTTGACTTGCGTTGTCTCCTTAGCTGAACAGGTTAAACATTGTACACATTTTTTAAATACAACCCCTCCTCAAAAAAAGAAAAAAAAAAAGGAAAAAAAGAGTAAACCATGAAAACAATCTTTTTTGTTTGTTAATTTTTGAATTTCAAGCTTGAAACAATGACCTTGGGGCATGCAAAAAGCCCAGATGGTTTTCATAATTTGGGTCAGGTTTCTTTTGTTTTAAATCTCTTCAGACTGAAAAGAACCAGTCACCACCCTATGCTTTTGGCGCTCTTTTTGTAAACAGGTCAGTAGTACAGGTAACCTAAAATCCATGAAGAGACTGAAAACAAGAGAAGAGCATTAGCTGTTTCACAGGCTGAACAGAGGAAGAGATGATGAAATCATTCCAGAGGCAGAGAAGAAATGTGATTTTCATGCTGGTTTATGATTTATATTTTCTGAGCTGTGCTACCAAGGACAGCAAAGAAAAGAAAGTGAGATATCCTCTGGTGATACCTCAGTAACAGTACAGATTATGGAGGGATTGCAGTTGAGGACTGCTAAGCTCTTCTAGGCAAGGGTGTGCAAAGGGGGTGATGATGTTCTCTCCAGCCCAGCTCTGACAGATATTCTGTGCTCCAGTCAGATCTGTGTATGCTGTGTGACACCTCTGCCCTGGGCTCCTCTTGTCCTCCCAGCCCTGGGGATAATTTCAAGAGCCAGGAGCATGATTGTGGTGAGCTGGAATCCCTCAGCAGTTCATCTGTATTTTAGTATTGTCTGCTGGCCCAAGTAGATTGAGCACTGTGCGGTGGAGCTCAGCATGAAAAGGGTTTTAGTAAAACTCGTGATTCCTTAGCATGTGTTGGACCACTGAACTTATTCTGGGGATTGAAAAACTTCAGACTGGAAAAACACAAGATTTCAGACTCCTCTGACTCAGTGCTGTGTTTCTTCTTCTTTCACTTGTGAATTTTTGCACTCCTCCTTTTAGTAACTCAAGTCAACGGGGTGTCTGTGATTTGCTGTATATTGTAAGTTGTTGAATGCAGCTGTAAAATTTAGCAAGCAGAACTCTGCCATTTCTTGTAGCTATAGTGCAATATATTGGAGAAATCTATTTAAAAGGTGCCACATTCAATTTTGTTGGGCTTTTAGAATAAGTGTTTATACTGCAACTTCTGTGGGGTCCATTACATGTTTTGTTCAAAGGAACACTCCCAAAATTATGGAAGTTTTACTTTTTAGAATTCATTTCAGTAGAGGATGTCTAAATCCATTGAGTCTTATTGAACATGTGACTGATTTAATGAGACTTAAATGCAAGCTGAATTGGAGCATTGAGGCTATTTCTGCAGTGATCTAAGATCAGAAGTTTGAAGGAAAGGAAACATGTTTTTAATGGAACTTTGGAAGGCTTATGTTCACAAATTTAACAGAATTGTCTACTATTGCCTGTTTTGCACAGGATATTCCTCAGATCCTGGCAAGGAGTTTTAAAATGTGAATTCCCTGATCCACTGAGATAGATGTCAAGAGGGAATTTTTACTGTTGAGACTGACTTCACCAGCAAAATTCAGATCTACAGGGATAAAGCCCTCTCATACATTTTCAATAATTTTGATTTTCAGTCTTAGTATACTCGGGGTCAGTGACATACAAATCAAGATAAAACTCTTACTCAGGTCATCTTTTCCATGATTTTACAACTTTATTTTTTTTTAGACTTTGCAGTTTTCAATTCTTACTGTCTTGCCTCAGGGGCAAAATTTCCACACTCACATTCATCCTGACTGTTCTATGCTGGCATTCTTCCAAGCTGGTCTGCATCTCTGCCAAGGTGTGATGCTGCAAGCTGGACACAGGACTGTCCCTAAAGCTGTGTGGAGTGAATGACTTCATGTCTCACACATCCCTGCTTAAATGTCTCCCTATGATGCTCACTGAGCTGCAGAAATTTTATTCTGTCTAATCCTTTATCCATAGTCTAACCAACATATTAAAAACTAAAATCATTCCCCAATGTGATTACTCAACCTGTTCCATTGAAAAGGTATCAGATTTTTTTTCCCCCTTCTTTCTGCTCCTAGAGGAAAAAACAATTTTAACCATCCCTGATCTCTGTTGTTGTTGTAAGTGGAGGTCTCACGTTTGTTGTGTTGCTAGGGAGTGTGTGCAGCTTTTGTTGCTTTTGAATTATTGCTGCTAGCACTTATCTTCTCCTACAGCAAAAAGCATTTATAGCAAGTTCTTTGAAAGCAGTGCAGTCATTTGTACTTAAGACAGAATTATGGCAGCATCAAACAGTTACAGGGAAGAATATAGCCTGATGTTGCTTCTACACACAGGTAACTCTGCTTACATTGGTTATTCATTTTTGTAAGAACAGTTTCCTTAACTTTCTGGAAGAGTGGAACAATAGGTTTTTGCTAGTGCTGGCAAATCCAAAGAATTTTCCTTTGTCAAATATGATTTCTGTAAAGCTGCAGTGTTTTGTAAAGACAGGTACTTCAATAATCCACTGAGGTGAGGATGTAAGGAGTAAAAGAAGTTTTGGGGAAATAGTTTTACTGTCATCCTGGTCTGGGATGAGAAACGTGCTTGAATTTTCCATATTCCTTCATATAACAGCTAAACAACTCCTGGATCCTTTTTCCAAATGGAAAAGGCATCTTTATTCAGAAAGTGGACATTTTGTCTTTTGCCATTTGGTTTTTTTGGTGTTGTGGGGTTTTTTTTGTTATTTTTTGGGTTTGTTTTGTTTTGTTTTGTTTTTTTAATTTGTGTGTGTGTGCGTGTGTGCAATATTTTAAAATGGATTTATATTTGCTCCTATGCTAAGCAGAAAACATTTGGAAAGTATTCTTCACATTTTGTTGTGGTTACATTGGAAGTTCTTGCAAAATGGAATTGTTGTTGTCTGGTTAACTGTAATTTGCTGGAATTCAGAAATTATACCAGACAATCGCACATCCCTGTTTCTGTTTCATGCACATCTTGTTTCATATTCTAGCAACATGTGTTTTATTCTGTAATCAAGACAAAAATGGGAAGAGAGATTTTTGTTCAAAATTCCAAATGTCTGGTTATCCACTGGGTAGAGAAGTTGGTGCTAAAAATTTCCCTAGTGAGGAATAGACTAAATTCTCATCTCTTCCTTCCTGTTAATACCTAAAGATTCTGAGGACACGGTGAATACACCCAGCTTCACCCTGATGAAGAAGAGCTTTGTGACAAAATAGCCCATGTGAAGCTGTGTATTAAGTGAAAGGTTTGGGCTTTATATACTTTCCTGTCTTTTTTATTTTGAAATGCCAACCACTGACACTTTGCCTGTCAAAGCTGAAGAACTTAATGTTCTTTTCAGAGAACCATTCCATCAATAGTTGCTTCAAATGTTTAACCTATGTGGTATAAATCTAGTGACAAGGTAGGATTCTTTTTATTCTCTCTCCAAATTATAACAAAACCAAGATATCCTCTCCCTCTATTTAGCCTAATAAGTTAAAGGCCTATGAAAATAGACTGATGTTTGTATGTGTTTTGAGCCTTGTTTTTTTGTTGGACTTTTTCCTTTTTTTTTTTCCCCAAATCATCATGGCTTTATGATGGGACTTTGAAAAAGCAATCTCCCTCTATTGACCTGATCCACTTGGATATGCATTCCAGAGGCACATTCTTTACTTATATCCTCAGGGACATGGAGTAGAAAGTTCCTCATATAAATTAACTCACATGCCAGAGGGGAAAAAGCAGGGAGGACTCGGGCAGTATGGTATGTGATCAGAAAAATTAATCACATCATAATCTTTCAGTTCTAATAGTTCTGATGCTGCTTTATATGGTACTGAAAGGAATTGCTCCAGCCCCTAACTGTAGAGTTAATGATACCCTAGTGCTTCTCTGCCTCACAGCCAGGCCATGGGTGCACTCACCCAGAGCTGCTGCAGCATGTGTTCCCATTGCCAGGGAGCTGACTCTGGCCTTGCTGCAGCTCTGCCCCTTCCCACCCATCCAGGCTCCTGCACCTCTGGTGACAGGGAGCAGCCTGAGATTGCTGCCAGTAGATGCAGAGATTGGTGTGGGGAAATATTTCCAGAGTTACACCTCACTGTGAAAAGTGCAGTTCTAGCACTAGCAAAACACAAGGATAAAACTTTTTGTCATTTTATGTGTAGCTCCTGCTGTAATATGAGATTGGAAAATGAAACCAGCTTGAAGCCAGTGTGTAGTTCTCTGAATATTCAGGAAGTAAAATAAGCTTTCTAATTAAAGGCGTCTGTAGCTGCAGAAACATTGGATATCAGTTCTTCCCTTTGAAATAAACTTTTCACCATTAAGTGTAGTTTATTCTGAATATATGTGACTGTATTTTTCTTCTGTGCTGCTTAGAATTAACAGTCAGTTGGGACAGGTCATCTCCACAACACATCTGTAGCCGATCCCCATTACCTCCATAATATTTTTATATCAGTTGCAAGTATTGCTTTAGATTTCTTTTTCTCATTTCCAGAGCTGCATGATGCTCTGGAAGAGAATATGAACCTCCAGAGAAACTTGAGTTCTCCAGAAAAGCAATGTTGAAAAGATGTTTTAATTTTCATGCTGAACTGCTTATTTTTAGCCTCTACTTGATAAAAATACCTTTGGGGATATCTTAGATCTAGAGATACTGAAATATCATTTTTAAAATATTTTTAATGATCTTTGAAATCTCTGTAGGGCATTCAGCACATGCAGTGTGTTACCTACAGCCATTGTTTTTCCCTGTGCTTTTCCATGCAGCACAGTGACTGCTTGGCTGATGTTTCTACTTATTTTCATATTTTACAATTCTTATATATCCCTGTGTTAGACTAGAACTGCTGTTACATGTTCTGAGCATTTTTTTTTTGTGGCTCTCACCATGTTATTCTGCCTGAAAACACAGGAGGAGCTTTTATAACAAGAGTTGACTCTAGGAGAGAAAACGGCTAATGTGAGGATCAAACACTGATTTAAATGGAAGTAAATATTTGGCTAGACAAAGGAGCACAAAGCATTCATCATCTCACCTGATTTTTAGGTGTGTAGAGGTTGCTGAAGGTGGGGATCAGGAAGGGTGGACTTGAAGTCCCTAAAGCAGAGGTCTCCTCAGCTGTTCTCAGGAGATGCAGAGCCTGTGCAGGTGGGGAGGAGACAGGAAGATGTCCTAAATGCTTGGTTTTCTCTCTTGGTGTGGGAGTGAATTCAAGGGAAAAGGCAGAGCCTTGCCTCCCCTCTGTCTATGAACAGGATGGGGTGCCCCAGCCTACAGAAGGACAAGGGTGGATAGAAGAGGAGGATGAACCAGCAGAGCTCCCACCACCACCATAAGTACAGGGTCAGGGAAGGGGGAGATGTGGCATTTTGCTCTTTGCTGCCTCCAGGACAGTTCCTGGGGCACCCCATTGCTTATGACAGCAAAAAAAGGAGTTCAGGTGAAGTCATACATTGGTCCCTAGAGCTGTCTCATCCTCTGGAAAAGGCAGCAGAGGGCTTTGTCTGTGGCTGAGGTGTGAGCCTGTAGCATCACTCATTGATGAGGATGTGCAGGCTGGTTGAAGTGGACTGATATTGTCATCTTATGTCATCATCATCACAGGTTCTGGCATCTCAATTACTGATCTAAAATAATGAAAGCAGCTGTCAGGTCAGGAAGGCTAGATGAATTACCCAGCTCAGTTACTCCTATCTAAAATAATCTGTATCACTTACTGAGCATCAGCATGTTACTTACTTGAAAAATTGCACTTTAACACGAGTTTCTCTGATACATAAACAGCCATTAAAGAATTCTTTGGGGTATAGGTACATACCAGAGAAAATGTCAAACTATTTCTTTAGAAAATATTTTAACATTGGAAAAAGATTTAGGAAAATAGTAAAGGGGAAAAAAAACTACTATGGATAAAATAAACCTGCTCACAAAGTAAGAATTTTAATATGAGTGAGTACACTGATTTCTAAATTTACCTTTTTATTAATAAAAGTGGTTGAGTATGCAAAAAAAATGCAATACAGATCCTGCCCCAGGGAATCCAATAGCAGTAATACCATTATAGTTGATTTTCACACTTTATTGTGTTAATAACTATCTAAACCTCTTTCAACAATGCTAAGCTTTGTATGGACAGGGAAGAAGACAAAGTCCTCACAGGTTTGCCAAGCAGATACTCAGAGTAGTGCAAGGAGAGTTCACATAATGTCATTTGTAAGGTGAGGAACCAGGAGAAAAATGAAAAGAGTTAAAAAAAGTAAATTGATGAATTTTAAAAATGAAAGAAATTATTTAGAAATAATTTTTAAAAAAAATTTAAAAATTACAGATGATCATTTACTGTATTAGGTGAATGTTTCATTTACATTTACTATTTTATTTTTTTTTAGGTATGTTAATGACAGTAGGAGCATCACTTTGGATTGTTGCTGTACAGACCCAGCACATCCTCAGTGTGTCACACTGATATAATACCTATAGAACCTTCCACCTCCAGCTGCAGCATGATTTTCCTGGAGACTGGTGCTGCAGAGAAATGTGTGAAGTTAAACATCAATTGAATTTTTATTCATAATGGAGAAAGCAAAGAAAACTGATTTATTTTTTTTTTGAAACCCACATTCTAGAAAGAAAAAGAACCTATATAGATATTTAGATTAAGAAGTATTCCCATCTAGAACACTGTTGAACTCTTAACTAAAAAGAGTACAACATTACAGTATTACTTTAAAAGTAAAAATGTTTCTGAAAGGACAAATCAGTTTTTCCAAGACTTCTCCCTAAATAAGAATTTCAATATTATTTATACTTTCCTAATAATGATGCTGATAATAATGTGAGCTGTAATAATGGGCTGACATTTTTTGTAAAGAAATGTTCCCCTAGAAGCTGGCTGTTTTTCTGTGGTCCAGGGCATTTTCATTTTTTCCTGTTTCAGAGGTAACAGAGTTCAAATTCTGTACAAGCAGTGTGTGGGGGTTGGAGGATGGAAGTTTAATCCCAACTTCCTTTCCAGTAGGATGGAAAATAGATGTATAAAACCAGCAGTCCCTTCCCTGCTGAGCTATGTGGTTTTTGTGCTAGAGCAGAGTGTTGGTTCAGTGACCCCACCTTCTCTTTTTTTATACTTGGAAGTCTAGTGGAATTAAAAAAAACAAACTTTTTTTTTTTTTTCGTAGATTGTAATCAATGAGTCAATTGCTTGAGTTTCTCCACTGCCTCTGGCCTGCTTTGTGTATTCATATATTTGCTTCCATATGATGTCCCATCAGAAAAGTTCTTGGGTTGATTGTCCACTGCATTGTCCTTGTTGCTGTTTGGAAAAAAGAAGTTTTTATTGTTTAGTTCAGATCTTGGTGGCTGCACTGACAGACAAACCCTGCCTGGGGATGATGTAGTTTATCTCAGTTACCAACACATCCAAACTCAACAGCTGCTAATTATGGCTTTTCTGCCTCTGCTTGGGATTTGTGCTGTCATTGGAGAGGCTCAGACATGCCCAGGTCTTAGTCAGGAGTATATAATCCAACATACAGGATGGCTCAGCTTGGCTTTAGGGAGAGAGGGAGAGGAATTCTTAATACAATCCAACAAAGTAGTACTTTTCTATTTCCAGTTTGTGTTTTGCTGCAATGAAGTTGCCTTTGTCTGCAGTTGTAGTTAGGAGAAACTCAAATTAGAACAGATGAATCCTGAATATCAATAATGTTCTGAACTCTGTGGGATGCCTAGAAAATGAAAAACAGAGTAGATTAGTATTGGTCAAAGCATGGATGAGAGAAGAGCAATAACTTCCAAGAGCAAATGTAACCAGATAAAATCATACTTAAAAAGAATCAAGGTCAGTTGTTAACTAAAACAGTTTAGCATAAATAAATGAAGAATAATTGAGACTTTATATGACTTTATTGCCTGAGTAACCACTTAAATAACTGAAGTAAAAGGGGCTAAGAGTCAACAAGACAAGTTGGCATTTCATATTATTGAGTGATACAAAATAGAAAACCAGAAGGTAAGTTTTCATCTCCAGAATAATGGGAATTTTTTATTTCACAAATATTACTCCTTTGGGGGCCTTCCTGAAATACAAAAATGAAAAATGTCAAAAGGTAACTAATTTGACAAAGCAGAAGGAAAACTCGTGTGTCAGGGACAGCTTATATGAGGGAGATGAACAGGAATTTGTGAATCGAGGAAAGCTGCTTGAAACATGATGCACATACATACACTGAAGAAACCAGTATGGGTAACTACCTCATCCTTGTTTCCATTTTCAAACCTGGATGCTAATTCTTTGTGACATAGTTGTCCTCAGAAAAATTTAAAACAAGAAAAAACATACTTGCCCCAAAGAAACCCAAAAATCATGCCAAAAGCAGAATTCAGGCCCTCCAAGTCTGTTGCTGGACACCCACAACCAGCAAAAACGGGCTGTTTAAAGCACTGCTGATAGAGAGGTTTGCTCACACACTGAGGCTTCAGTGTTTTTAGTGTTTTTTCGGAAAAGCAGCAGTGAACAGTTGAAGGAACCGGGGACCTTAGAGGTGCTTGGAGTGCTTGTGGGCATTTCACTTCTCTAATGGGGTGGCACCATCACAAGCAGCTTAGGAAAACTGTGCTCACCCTGGGCTGGGTCTGAGCAAGGTAATCAGGGTGAGTCCTCTCTGAATTTCAAGGCCACAAAACAAGGACAATCAGTGTCCTGCTGTTCCTACTCTGATAGCAACATTATGCAGTGAAACATGAAAATATCCAATAATCCTAGTTTCTTCTCTCTGGCTGGGTGCAATGACGATGTATGCTAGATTGTGGGGAAAAACACTTATAGATTAGTGCTTCAAAATGAGCATAACGCTTGGCTGCACTGGTTGACAATCTTCCAAAGTGCTTTACCAATATTTCTTACTCAGTCTCAACACAGGCATGAGACAAAGGTACTCAGTGTGCACATTTCACAGTGGGGTGCAGATAGACTGAAGGGGATGGCACTGGTAACTGCCTCTGGTATATTCACACTGAGGATTGCTTTGTTGTGTATTCATGACTGTTGCAACTATTGGTACAATTGAGATATATTTTTATATATATATATATATAAATATATATATATAAATATACATATGTATATTTATACACACACAAAGCTTCCCTCACATTAGCACATGACCAAGGATGCTCTGTGTAAATACAGCTGACCTGTAAGTGAAGCCAAGTCACAGGAATACGCCCTGACATGGCAGAGGACTGGCTGTACACTTTCCCGGGGTCTCTCTTCTGTGGAGGTGAAAATCTTGTGCAGGGAAGCAAAGAACTTGTCTGGAGAGAAGAGGTGGCTCGCTGGGAACACAGCTGAAGCTGTGGCCTGATCTTGCCTGTCAGCACCTATAGGATGAGCCTGGAGAAACTGTCAGCAAAATTAATTTGGGCAGCCATATGTATCCTGTCCCATAATAGCATGGTGCCTCAAACCCTGGAATCCATGTTGCTCGGTGAACAACCTTTCAGCTGGTGTGGGAGGCAGCTCTCCACTGGAGTTAAATTGATAGAAGTGCTGTTTTCAGACATTTTCTGGGGAAAACCTGATTTCTCAAGCCCTAGCTCAATCCAAAAAACTTTGTGCATTAGCCCCATAATCTTATTTTTATCTCCAAATATGAAGAGCACACATTTGTGTCTGGCTGCTTGACAGCTGCAGACCACTAGGGAAAATCAGAAGACAATAAACAGAGCTGGGATTTTTGTTTGTTTTAGTAGATGAGAATAGTTTAGATGTACAAGCTATTTATAAAAAGGATGTAGCAAGCTAATTAATTGTTTATAGGGAGAAATTTAAAGCACATAACCCGAGACCTGACATTTTGTGTGATAATAATAATTAAAGATGAGCTGGGTTCAAAAATCAGGATGTGAACAGAGTTACATTTTGGGAAAGTTTTGAACCTGATCCAGATCTCACTGTGCAGCTTTTTGTAGCTATTAGGGTAGGCCAGAAGTAAACCCTGGGTTGGAATTTGGCCTTTTGTTTTTTGGTAAAGTGCAAAGTTGGATCCCATTTATGTGATGAGGACCAGCTCCTAATTAACATCTGGCATACACGGGGAAGAGATTTAAATAGGGTTGCTGTGCCTTTACTGGTATATATTTGTTTGGTTATTTTTGGGAGGGTTATTTTATTTTTTGTTTTTTAAAGTATCTTGGAAGAACTCACTGAGTTACACATTAGAATCTTGGAAAGCTGTCATGAACATTTATAAGGTGATTGTCAAACTTCTAAATTATTCTAGAAATAACCTAATTTCTGTGAAGTCTTCTTGAGCATTCTCATAAAGGAGTGGCCTATTCGTATGTTTTAGGCTTTGAAGAGAGATGGTGAAGAATTTGCATGCTCCGCTAGGAAAGGCAGCTTGAGCATAGCCATTAATTTTTGTCTAGCACTTGCTGGTGCTTGTGACCCAGTGCAATTCAGTACCTGAGTATTTTGAAACTTGGTTCTAAACTGAGTAGGAGTCAACTAATATGTACCGCATAAATATATATACACAACCGTGAACCTGATGGAAAAAAAATATTGAGGAGGACAAGGTAATTTCAGTCAAATGTTTGTCTTATGCAGTACATCTCTGTACACTGTATCCCTAGGCAGAAAGAAAACACATCCAAGGGAAGACTGCAGCCTGCCTAAAGAATTCAATTAGTTTGCAAAGAGAAAATTAACTTTCAGAGGTTGCTAGATTTCCTTTCATGTGCTAGAGGTAATTGCTAAAGTGTTTATGATATTTTTGATAGGATACTGAACTTGCAAGACCTCTGTGCAGCAGCTGATTGATTTCTGAAGGGAGCTGCAGCAGAGCTGAGGGTGGGGGCAGCGGCCCAGTGAGTGGGTTTGTTCCTGCAGCCAGCACTGCCAGGAGTTCAGAGACATTGGCAAAGGGATCTCACAGAATGGCAACACCCTCAGATGAGACCTGTGTGAGCTGCTCTGACCACAGCTGTCCAATGTTCATCACACAAAGACTCTCCCTCCCTGCAATGCTCTTTAATCAGTAGCCATGGGCTTTTTTTGCTGTTGCTGTTGTTTTGGTCTTGGTTTCACCCTTTTTATTGCAGACAGGTTTTTTTTCCCATTGCTGTGGTTGAGCTTAGGCTGCTTTTCACTCTCTTAATTTCTTTTTCTTTGTTACTGGCTTAACCCTTTTTTTTCCCACAGATATAGGGTTGTTTTCAGCTTGCTGTTAGTGCATTTTCAGACAAACCACTCTACCTTTGCTCGACTAGTCCCTGAGCTGCACAATCTCCTCTAGGAGCTACAGCCTCAGAAAGGATTTTCCCTCATAAAGAGGGAAGTCCTGCTCCATTCACATTCAGCACCAAAAGCTGCTAGTTTGGACTAAAAGATGTTGTTTTCCCTCATGCTTGTCACAGTTGACATTTTGTGTCTTGGGGCAGCTTCTACAACACAGAAACATATTTCTATGAACACATTCTTCCACCACAGTTACTTAGAAGGGTGGTAGCTGTTTTTTGCAATGCCACCTGAACTGCAGATGTGAACATATCTCTGCAGAGAACTGCTGCTGTTCAAGGAACAATCCATCAGCCTTGTCTTCTTCAGTGAATTTACAAGTTTGTCTGATAAAGACCCCACACATAATATTTATGTAATGTTGTATTTATCAGTGGGAGGTGAGACTTTGACCTTATTATACAAACTTCACTATTCCCAAGATGTGTCGAGATCCGGTTTCCTCTTGCAACTCAGCCCTTCCAAACCCTTTTGTATTTTCATTACACTTTTCATTATGTAGCTAATTAAGCCAAGCTCATATATAAACACCATTATGCAGTTTAACAGCTAATGAAAAGTTCTCTGATATATATACATATATGTATACACACTGATACATAGTTCATGCAGCATGGGAGTTTTTTCCTCAAGTAGGTTCAAAGTGGGTTCAAATCAAAATGACATTTTACTAATGGCATTGTAGGAAAACAGATTAATACAGTCCAACTGTGAGATTTCTTCTCCCTCTGGTAACAAAATGGGAATAAATTAAAGCACACAGTGTATTTGCTTATTCTTGATGCCTTATGTGCCTAAATCAAAATTTCAGAAAATAGAAACCTGCCAAAGTTGAACCAGCATATAGAATTGCAGCTATTGGATTTGGATATGAAAACCATGGATGAGATGGACATTAGATGTGGATGGACAGCATCTCATCCACGCACATGAATCAGCCCTGACTTGGGATGACATTATAAAGTCTTGTTCTCCCTGTGCATGTGCATCTTTTGCAGAACCTTTAAAGGCAGGCAGGAAATCTGTACCCAAGATGACTTGATGTGCAAACTTGCATATTTCAGTTAAACCTGGGTTGTTGTTTTCAACTGCTCCATCCTGGATCACATCACAACAGCCTTCTCTTGTCTTTCCTGTGAAATTTTAATTCAGAGATTAAAATTAATCTAATTTGGCTCTTCAGGCTGGAGTCCAAACCCTGCAAACAGAAAACTGGAATTTGGTTTATGAACACACTGTGAGCTGAAGCATGTAAGGCTTGTCTGGCTTTAGTTACCTGTTTCCAGGGATACTTGAATCTGCTTAAGTAAACCTCCATGTTTCTAATTTACATTCTTATCAAGAGAATTGTGCACATTAGGCTTTTTCTGCTGGCTACAAACACTGCCTGGGGGACGAATGACATTGTAGTTCACTTTCTGTTAAAGAGTATGCCTTGGTAAAGTGTGTTTTGGATGTTTAATTGATTCCAAGTCATTTACCTAATCATGAGTGTACAAGGCAGAAGACACACATAGCTAAATGCATCATTCCGAGGCCAAAATATGGAGAATAGTTTGTTGGATTTGATGTACTGTAAATAAAGGTCACTAGATTTATCCCTTATGGTAAGAAAAAGTAATGTATGTGATTCCCAGTATAGAAATATTACCTTAGGATATTGTGTAAAACCATGGGGTGTTTATTCACATGCACTGAGTACAAGTGACAGACTGCAGGGCTGGGACACGTGCTACTGTGTGTTCTTACACTGGCTGTGTAGTAGAATAATTCTCTCTCATCACTACATTCTCATGGGTGTTAATAAAATAAGCCCACTAATTTAACAATATTCTACAACTTTGCCTCAAGTGCGTTTCTTGTTCTGCCATGTAAAAAATAAATAAAACACACAGAACAATTTCTCATCACCACTGGGACTATATGCCAAGATGATTTGTCAGAACTTTACAGCTTCAGTGCCTTTCCACCTGTTTCTTACACCTTTCTGCCTTTCTTTTATTTTTTTACTTTCAATTTATTGTTTTTAAATTCAATGAGATAACACGCCTACCTCAGGGGAAGAACCTTGCACCGTTCCACAGTGAAAATGGAATTCTTAAAGTTATGCTGTTACATCTCAGCTTTTAAGGAGCATGTGTGCAAAACCAGTGTAATGAAAGTCTTAAACCAGACTGAGGTTTCTAAACAGCCATGGGGCAAAGTTCTGGCTTTGGCCTCTGTCAGTTCCCTAACTTCCAAATGTATTTCATTAGGAAATAAAGGCTTACACTGTAATAGATTTGCTTTAGACAGAAGTACCAGGAAGAGATCTTAATACCTGATTCTGAGTTTTACTTTCCTACATCTGTACAAGATTGTCTTGGTCTCTGTTACTAAAGCTTTTGCACAGGAACCAACTTTGGTAAATGTTATGTTTTCGTAGAGGTGGATGTTTTCTGTAGAAGATGGTTGAACAGCTAAAGAAGTTAAAGTCATACGGAGAATTTATTTCTGCCAATTGTTCATAAATAGGGAGAATTTTGGATTTCAGGAAAAATGTCAGGATTATGCTTGTTATCCTTCCTTCCAAAATCAGATAAAATAATACTTGGGGCAGTGGATTTCAGTACAGTTTTTTGCTTCAGAGTGTAACAAGGACTGGAGAACCAAGAGAGGTAGTCTCATTGTGGAAGAATGCAGTAAGATACTCCCCACTAGGGAGGATAAAAAAAGGACCCAAAGCTGAGATATTTACAACAAGAACAAAGAAAAAGAATTGTCAGTATTTGGTTATTTTTAGATTTTTGAGGGTAAATGTCTTGAGTGAAATACCAATACCTAATAGAAAACCCCCAGTGCTTAGGGTAATTGTTGCAGCTGAACTTCCTGAATTTTTTTTTTGTTGTTTTGGGTTTTTTTTGTTTTGTTTTGTTTGTTTTTGTTTTTATTGGTAGTGATCATATTCTGAAATATTGTTTGGCCTGAAGCTTCATGCAGCTGATCTCTATCAGAGATACATTTGCTATAATTTGATTATTTGTACAAAATTCCTTCAACCCCTTATAAATTGTGTGAATAGGGAAAACAAACATAAGCTCTTTGTTATAATCCTAATTGAGTTGTAATTCTCTCCCACTGGGCACTCCTCTGTCCCTGTAGGAATTAAATCCCTTAAAAATATCTAACCCTTAATCCACTTAATTTTCTTTGAAAATGAAATTAGGCAGCCAAGTTGTAGTTTTGGATACCTAAGTACCTTTGTAATCCAAACCCAGGTCATGTTCTGAAGTGAAGCTGCAGCTGTTTGTCCTTAGCCCAGGTCTGAGCTGTTTCCTGCTTTGGGGTTGCCTCCTGTCTTCCTCCCTCCCTCCCTGCTCCTGAAGGCTCCTTGTTTCCTGGACTGGTCAGAGCTACTGGAGGAAGAAAAGAGTTGTTGTCTCTGGTGAATGATCCAACCCAGATTCCTGCTTTTCTTGTGATGTTGCAACAATAATAGGGCTTTGGGGATAGTGATGGGCTATGAGATGGAGAGAAATTAAATTTTGTAGGTATTGGTATCATCTATTAAAGCAAGTGCCTTAGCTGGACTCTGTCATGTGTTTGCAAACTTGCCTGATTTTGGTTATCAAGCCTCTCCACGTTAACCTGGTCCTGCTTTCCTTAGAGCCAAATCAGCAGGGACGGGGCACTTAGAGCTGATGTTTGAGCTCAGTTCCTTTCATTTGAGGATGTACTTCTTTCCCTACAGAGCAGCAAAGCCCCTGAGATGCAGTAGATGGGCAGTAACTCGCTAAGTCCCTGTTTTAGATGGAGGAATTAGAGATTCGAGATTGGGAAAGAGGGAGGAAAATTGTCTGGGCATGCGGTGACCCTGGCTGCCAGCCTGCAAGAGGGTCCTTGGAGTGAATGCAGTGCTGAGTGCTCTGGGATCTTTTTCTTTAGCTTTTGCCATTTTACATCTCTAATTAGGCATGGAACTAAATCCTGAAGAAATTTGGAAGGCTGAAGTGGGAAAGAGTTATGCTACACTGGGAATGAGGTGGCTTTCAGTCTCGCTTGCTTCTGTTCTGCCACATCTCTATTAGAGACACCCTCCCCAAACCTGAGTTCAAGTGGAGAGAGAAAAACACCCTTTCACTTAGGTGTGATGCTCTCTTGTTGTGAAACACCAGCCAATCTTTTTCCAGCCAGGACTGCATGGATGGGTAGCCTTGTGGGTTGCTGAGTTGTCACTGCAAAGGTCAGTGATGTGAAAACAAATGAACAAAACATTTCTCTTGGAGTTCTTGGATCAGTGCAGAACGTGTATGGAACAATTGCTCATTGCTCTGCAGCTGAAGGTAATGTCAGGGTATGAATCTGCCTGGGCTCGCCTAGCAAGAACAGACCTTGTCTGACAGAAAGGTCAGAGTTGTAATTCCTTGTAAGAGTTCAAACCCCTCAGTGAAAGAGGCCAAGGAACATCTGTATTTGGGCAGAGGAGGCCTGGTACTGGTTCTGACACACATCCAGGTAGAGGTGCTTGCTGTGGCTGTGCCACTGAGACATGCCAGTCCTTTTCCAACTTACTGGCCTGTGTTGATAACCTGACTGCAAACCTTTCTGACAGTACCAAGGCTGAACAAGCCCCTTTGTGACAAACCGCAGATGAGACATTTAGCATTCACAACTGCAAACATCTCCCTTCTACCCCAAATCTCTACCCTGTGATCTGTTTCCATAGCCCCACGATACTGGAGGTATTTGTCATTACACTGCTGTTCTGAGGCTCGTGGTGCTTTTTTACAGTTGGGCTGGGATTTGCCTGCAGCTATCTCACATGTTGAGTTGTTTGGCTGAAATGTTTGCTGTAAGAAGTGCTCTTCCAGAAAAAAACCAAAAAAACCAAACAAACCCTTCTGTCTGAAGGCAGAAGGGACGATCACCTTTTGGAAGCATTTGTCTCTCAATAAGGACTGTAGGAGGAGGTTGTGCAGTAAGATTAGACAAATACCTCACACCTACTGTCTCAGGCCCTCTTGGAAAGTACAGCAGGCATGAAAGTACCTTTAAAAACCTGGTCTTGTGTTAAATTCACAATGCCTCAAATGAAGCAGATGGGAGAAGAAGGAATTGTGGTGTTCTCTGTAGGAAGAACTGTAATGCTGAGCAGCCCCATTCTGCTGGCAGTTCACTTCGGCTTTTAACCCACTTGAATGATTTCAATATTGTGACACTGTTTTAGTGAACCTTATTTATTTTCTTTACCTCTTAACTCTTTATAGTAGGATGGAAAAAAGTAATGAAATATGGAGGTATGCCCATGTAGTAATGAGGCCATTTGTGTCCCATCAAAGAGATGTTTTCATCCTTGTGTTGAAAAGATGTTTATTCTATTACTGGTTGTGGTCTTATAGGCTTCTGTTTTTCTACCCACATGTTTAACATAAATTACCAGCCTCAGAGGGGATATGATGGCCTCTTTCCAAATGCAGTAAGCACTGTTTCATGTCTAATGGAAAAAATGTGAATTTTGTCAGATTTAAACAAAAAGAGGACCTTAAAAATTTGCATTTCAATACAAAAGTACTCTTATTGGCTCTGAGTCATTCTGGTGTTTACATATGTATTTACAGCTCCAAGAGCAGTGGTTCTAGTCGTGACAGATAGTTAGCGCTTGCTTAAAAGCACTGATTTAGCTGAGTCACCTCTTTAGCAGTAGTCAAAACTCAGACTTGAGCCCAGAGTAGAAACTTCTTGCAGGATTTCACCCGCACAGGAATTCAGGGTTTAGGGAGTACTCTATGTGCTCTGGAAATTGTGATGCCATTGGTGAAAGTTCACTCCAGATGGACAATGGGAATCCCTCCTCATTCACCAACCTCGTGCACCGGGGCAGGCTCTGGTTCTGTGCCACCTGCAGGATCCCTGCTTGGGAGAAACCAGCCCATAAACAAGGGGATAATATTTCTGCAGAGTTTTTCTGCTCCTGGACTGTTTCCATCACGCCTTGTGTGGGATGGCTCTGCTGATAAAGTACCAGGGAACCTGGGTCATATGCTCATGCAAGCTTTCATTACTTTCTCCTAATTATGATTGTAATTTATTTATTTTTTAATCTGCTGAGATTATTACAATTGTATGGAGATTCTCTATCTCCTCTGAAAATAAATAAGGTTCTCTACTTATCCTTTGATGATCTATGTAAGTATGAACTACCCCTCCTGTAATTACATTTGCTTGATTCTTCAGCAAATCTTTTAAGGCAACATTAATCAAGTGAATTTGGAACAGAGAGCACCTGAGTTGTCTCATGCAAACCCTCAGAATGAATTGAAATTGTTCTCTTAGAAATGAAAGGCAATATCCAAAGGATTTTTTAAAAACTTAACTTCAAAGCCTCCCAAGTATATTTTATTTTGATAGATCCCCAAAAAAATCCAAAACCCCCAAAAAGAACCTTTTTTATTGCCAATATATTCTGCTCTTAGATATATTCAGTTTACACCAGGAAGGCAGACAAGAATCACTACTCCATCAAACAACATTTAAGGAGTTTTCAGTAGCCTCTTGGGAACAATAAATAAACTTCAAGCTTGTTGCAAGAGCATGTATTTTATATATCCATAAAGCAAAGATCTTTCCTGGCTAAAGGGTTGTGTGTTTCAGCACATATTGCTGATCTGTTTTTTTGTTTTAGTGGGGTTTTTGCACCAAGTTAGGCACCTTTCTTGCAAAACCCAAGTTATTTTACGCTGGAAAAGTGGCAGTATAGAGATTCACTTTACAGTTTGACAGCTGTTTCTCAGTAAGTTTGCAACAGAAGCCTCATGGGAGAATTTATTACAAATTCCAAACTCAGTAAAAAATTGCAGTCAGGTGTTTCTGAGCAATCACAAAATTCAAGAGAAGGTGTCCTTCTAGTGTAATATTAAACCTGGCATATAAGGGTTGGTTTTTTTTAACTTCTTAAAAATGTTGGGTTCATGTCTCTTCTACATTAGATTCATATAAACTGTATTAGTGAAGCATTAATTCTTCTGCACTTCTGTCATCTGTGTGCCAATGGATCTAGAAACAAGTGGCAGAAGACACAATGTAAGTCTGCCTGGCACAGCTTTTTCCTGCCTTTTCTTTCTCTATTTTCTTTGGTTTATTTTCTTCACTCAAGAATGCATTAGAGCTCTCAAAATAAATAAACCCAAACACATTCATAATGACTTCTTGGACTTTGGTGTTTACTTTCCACTATATATATTTCTGGGGAATGCTCACCCCATGCTTTCAGCACTCTTGGTAGTTTTTTGAAAGTGTAGCAGTAAAATTGCAATTTCGGAGCTATGTGGGCTTGTCTGCTCCAGTGACTTGCTTCCACTAAGTGAAATGGAAAAAGAGAGTGTTGGGGAGCTGAGCAGGACCTAAGCTCAGGGAGTGTGCACCCAAATATTAGGAGAATTGTGCCCAGGGTATTAGAAATGTATTGACGTTTTCAGAAATAATTCATAGTGCCATTTGTGCCATTTAATGGTCCATGAAGCCAATGGATATGTTAGAGCTGGAACTGCTTCTGTGTGCTTCAGTAGCTTTAGATTAGCATATGTTCTATTTGGTTTTGGAAAAATAGAGATTTTCACATTTTGATAGCACTATTACAATAATTTGTATTTGTTACACCTTTACTGCTTTGCCTCAAGATGATGTGGATTATGCTGAAAAACATGGCATGGGTGAGCTATGCTAAATGATGAAGTCTTAAACTGAAACTACAGCTTCTTGTTAGACATCACATGAGGGGGTAAAATATGTTCTCAGCATTCTCTGTGCACCTTTTCATAGAAGGAATATATGAGAAATGCAGGTTAAATTTCACTCACATTCACATCAGCACTTCGGCAAACCCCACTTGAATTCCTGTGTGAACGAGGCTTGGGAATAGTTGTGTTTGATTCCAGGGTAACACTCAGTTAATTGTAAGCTCCTGGAGTACAGGATTGCTGGTGAATTTCAGCCCTGCAAACAAAATGCACTTGCACATCTCACGGTGGAAGTCAGCAGTTGTTTTTAAAGAGGATTTTTTAAGCCCTGTGTAGGATCTTGACCTGAGAAGAAAAGACTTTATGGTAAGAAAAACTGAAGTGTTTGTGTGCATTGACTATTCCAGCTGTCACCATAAGGTATTAATATAGAAAAGAATCCCACAGTAATAGATGCGTGCATGTTTTTGTATGCAGTAAAACAATAACTTTTTCACTGTAAACTCTCTGTCCTTTGGGACTTTGGGGAGCTCGTGTAAGAGTCTTGACTTGAGTAGTCCCAGATGTGGGGCAGCAGCTGAGCCCCAGGGCGTACACACTGAAGTGCAGCCTGCTCTCCCTTCAGTGCTGCACTTTGTCAGCTTGAACTGTGTTTACTCCAAATTCACATGTTTATACAGAGATGTTTCATGAATTCTGCATGCCAGGTCACACCATCTCTGCCCATCTCCTTTGTAAAATGCAGTTATCAGAGCTGATGAAGGGAATCAGTTTTTTAGGACTGTGTCCAAGATTTGTTTATTTCCATGTTTTTCTTTATTTTTTTTTCATTTCTTCTGTAAAAAGCCAGAAAAGAAGCTAATTAAAACTATGCTCCTATTGTGTCTGGCACCAGAGAAATAAATCAGTAGCATTTTACTGAGACAATATGTAAATACAGCTCAATCTCCCTCACACTGATCTCTTGATTGCCAATTTGGCCTCTGTGCAAGTACAGTGTGGCTGAAACAGTACTTCTTTAAACTCACATGCTACCACCATCCAGCTCTCCATTTATAGAACATTTTTCTGTTTTTAATTAGCAGTTTTGATATTAAGCCAACTGGCAAATATTTATTTGATGAAGATTCTCCATTCATTAGCAAAATGAGAAAAAATGAATCTATAATAACATATAACTGCCCCATTAAGCAGCATTAGCTATCCATTTGAGAGATAATAATATAAAATACCATTTTCCGACCACCAGATGTTGATGAATAAACTGGTGATAAATTGGTGGCACTAAAGCAATGAACAGGTCAGAGGTCAATTAGTTCCACCAGAAAGAAGCAACCCACTGGGAGAGTAGCAGCAACGCCCTGATGGATGCTGAGGGGGTGCCTGTCTGGTGTTTTATTCAGAATTATGAGCAGGCAGCTGAGAGAGACTGAGATTCAGGACAAATTGATGTTTAACTTTATGGATTACTGTACTTATTGCAGTACAGTCAGGAGATCCCAGCAAGGACTGGGGGCTGTGGGAGTGCTGTCCCCTCCCCAGGCAGCTGATAATACTGGGTGATAATTTTGGCCCCACTGGAGGCAATGGATGAAAAAAATCCCCTCAGCCCCCCTGAGACTGAGAGTCTCATATAGTGCCTTGTCCTGGACAGATATCTGGGTATTGTTCAGCCCTGACATGCTCAAGTGAAAGTCACTGTGCCACTCCTTGAAGATCAGCCTAAGAAAAAAAAGATTCATTCTAGCACGTAATCCCATCCTTCAAGAGAAAAACACAGAACATGCTGAGCTTTGATTTTGGGTGACTGGAACAAAGGAAGATGAGAGCTCCAAGATGAGACAGCTGAGTTGGAGGACCCAGCAAGGGTGTGTAGGATGAGTGCTGAAATGTAGCCCCACATTACAAAAATCACTGACTGTTCCCTAAGTTTGTAGGAGTAGTGCGTGGTCGAGCGGGGAGGATCACAGCCCCAGCATTGTTCTTGCACTTTGTGTAATTAAGATATTCACAAGGAGTGAGTTGAGTCTTCTGTTCCAATAGATCTTTGTGAAATAGTGCCGTAGAAATTAATCGACTTTTTTTTTTTAAATCATCCATTTTATTCTGACCTATCACCTTCTCTTACAGCACTAGCATGTAAAGCTTATGCACACTGTGTTAAACTATGTTAATATATTCCACAAATCACTCCCAAGGTTTGCTGCATTATGTTGAGCAAAAATGTGATGTGACAGATAATAGAGAGGAGAGAACACATGCACATTTCTAGAGACACACTCCAGCTCTAATTAAGTGCAAGTCTTGGAAAATACTCAGTCACTACAAAAAGTGCTCTAGTCCTTAGATGGTCATTATCTCCATCTTTGGCTGTCCTCTACAAAGTCCTGTCACCTGATGACAGTGCTGGAAAACAGACTTAAGGGACAAGAAAGAGTAAATATCCATCACAGACTGCAAACTGAAATTGGTGGTGAGCTGGAAGCATTCTGTGCATGTTATCTGGCAGAGGGGAGATGTCAGTGATCCACTGTGCTTTTTGTGCTGTAAATCATCTTTATTATATTCAGATGCTTCATTCTCTGGAAAAATAGATCACTGTTTTTCTGTCTGAATAGCTATATCCTCCTCCTTGTATACAACACAAAAGCTTTCGCTTAAGTATAAAAGCTTCTCATCAAATCTCTGCAGGATGTTTTTTGCCCAAATCTGTACTTTGAAGACACTTTTTGCAGTGCAATATCTGAATTATATCAGATACATGGCATCTTCTATTTTTTTTTTTTTTCTGAAATTAGCAGCTCTGAGCAGAATTTAGTATTGGCATGGACAAAAATCTGCTAGAAGTGGCTAAGCAGAAAATGTTGCTGAGTTTTCTAAGTAAAACTATGAGTTTTTTGTTTGGGGTTTTTTTTTTGTTTGGTTGGGTTTTTTTTAATTCAAGTGTCTAAAAGGTCTATGTAATATATTTTTTCTCCCCTTGAAATTAAAGCTGTACTTCCAGAAAATTCCACTGGGTGCAATTAGTAGAGATGGTAGAAATGCTCTTAGTGAAAGCTGAAGCTGTTTGAAATCCAACGGGGTTTATTTCTGAATTGTTGCCATAATCCTGCACACACTTATACCTGTGCTTAGCGTTAAACATGTGGAAATCAATCAACCCAGCTGACACCCCCCAAACTGTTTATGACTGCAATGGTATAAATGAGAGATTTGTAAGATATGGGTGGTGCCAACAAGCTCTTCTCCAGCACTGCCCTGACCTGCAGGTTGGGGACATCCTGGGGACCCTGAGCTGGTGTTGCCACATGCCCAGCACTGCCCTGACCTGCCTTGGCTCCCCTGGGGCTGGGCTGGATGCCTGGTGCCCAGCACAGGAGCTCTGGGGCTGGGTTGGAGCCCTTTTGTTCAGCACAGGAGCTCTGGGGCTGGGTTGGAGCCTTGTTGCCCAGCACAGGAGTTCTGGGGCTGGGCTAGAGCCTTGTTGCCCAGTGCAGGACAGGGCACACAGCTCATGAGTGCCAAGGGAGTTTGCTGTGCTCTGGTGTTTTGTCACCGTGTGGGGATGACACAGAACATGCTGGGTTATGTGGCAGGAGGAGGAGGCTGCTGGTGATGCAGCAGAGGTTTAGAGGTTTAGATTGAGGGCTGTCTGTGCTGGGGGTGAGGGGTTTCTCCCAGCAGGTGCTCAGGGAGCCCCAGGCCCAGGGCTCTGCTTCTCACTGAGCTGCTCTGTCAAGGTGAGACCCAGCCCAGGCGTGTCACCACGGGCCAGGGGGTGTTCAGGGCTCTGGCAAGCTGGATTTGAAGCTGTGCTGGACCTCTGGAGGGGCCTGATGTCAGCTGCAATTCCTGCTGGCAGGGCTGTAGGGTGTGCAGGGAGTGCTCATTAACATTGGATAAAACACACTCAAATGGTGTGTGCAGTCTCTCTCTCTCTCTTTTTATTTCTTTTTCTCTCTTTCTAACTTTACTGAAGAAAATCACTTTCAGAATCTTTGTTTGAGCATCATCTTCCTTTTCTTCCCTATTATTTTCTCTCTACTGTGATTTACAGAAAAAAACATGTAAATATTTTATGATAGAGCAAATTTTATTCTCTCTTCTCTTCCCTTAAAGAAACCACTAATAAATGTTGCTTTGTTTTTGATTCATCCTGTGTAATAGCTTTCTCCCAAGCCTAGAAAAATCCTATACAGAGACAGATAGACACTTTATTTCTTTCACAGAAGAGATATATTGACTTCTTAGTGTAGAGAATTGTCTTTTGTTTTCTAATAGCATGGTCTTGTATTGTTGTCCTGATATTAGCATCTGGATATATCTTCTTCAGACAGATGTTATTTTGAGTCAAACCCAATGTGAATGATCAAAAAATTAATTTAAAACAATTAATTAAGATAGAGTTATTAATTTACAGTTCCATTTTCTTCCTTTCCGCTTTAAAAATCTGTGTGCTAATGCATACATACATATGTATGTACATACAGAAAGAGTACCCACTGTAATTTTAACCAGTATCTCTCAGCAGATGCACACACACACAAAAAAATAAATGAATAATTTGCTGATGCAGAGTTTCAAGCTGATGTTTGTTTCTGAGAGCTGAAGGACTTGTAAATGTCAGCCCAGATCCTGTGACTTCGTCTCCTGTCAGCTTTCACACTCAGCTTAGCTGGGACACGCAGCAAGAAAACCTTTTAGAAAATCCAGCCTTCAGCTTGGGAGCGTGTTTGGGATGAGTTGTAAGAACTGCTGTGCCCTGTTGTGCACGGGCAGTGTGCTGACAGAGCCAGCAGTGCTGCGCTCTGTTTTCTGGCATGTGCCCTCAGAGCTCAGAGCTCCAGCAAGGACCCAAGTGCCTGGCAGCTCACTTGGACTGTCCTGTCAGCTCACATATGTCACAGAAGCTCTGGTAAAGGAAAGGCTGGTAAGAGCTACCTCTTGGTCATGACATCTTTTGCAGTCTCCTTGAACTCCCATTTTGAAAATTCAGGCTGTTCATCTGCCCCTCACTCCATTATTGATGTTGTACCAGCAGAGGGAAGGGGGAGAAGTCATAAAAAGTATGTGCTTATTCTTCTCTGTCATTTTTTTTTTCATTGTTTCAAATTTGTGAAATGCAAGTTCAAAGAAAGGGTAATTACTTTCTGCAAGGGGCATTCATTTAATGGGACAGTCATTTGCAATGAAAATATTTTAAGACCTAGGTGAAACACTGCTAATGATTTGCTTTGTCAGGTCGTTAGGTAGCTTTCAGGCTTCACTGGAGGCAGCAGAAGTTTTTCTCAGCATGACCACTGAGGAAGCATTGCCCTAATTTGTGATCATATCACACTTTCTTTTTATAGTATCAATTTATAATCATAGTCTTGTCTCTTTGTGGGGGACAGTGATGGGGAGAAGGGGCTGGGACCGGAGGCAGGCATGGGCAAGTGCACCTGGAGCAGGCACTCACTGCTCAGGCGTTCTCCTTGTTACAGTAATGGGCTGACTTCACAGTCAGTCCAGAAACCTTTTTCAGTCTGTTCCTTTTTTTGTGGGTTGTTGTTGTTTGGTTGGTTTTTGGGTTTTGTTTTTTGTTTTTTTGTTTTTTTTTTTTTTAGTGCTGTAGCTCAGCAGGCTCTGACTGCTTTTGTGCCAGGGGCTCTTGTTTGTACCAGAGCCACTTCCCACAGGATGTAATTCTGTGTCAGACTGACATTTTACTGAGCACTGCTGAGGCCTCTGACAGGCAACTGATTTCAAGGAACATGTTTTAGTATAAGACTCTCAGATTTGGAACATCTGCAAAGCACAAGGATCTCTGTGCCTTTATGAAAATAGTTGCTTCCTAGGAGAAAGAAACTGTGCAGGCCTGTACAGGCACTTCACCTGTACCTCTGCAGCTCCCACAGACTGGCCAAACCCACTGGCAGTGTAAGAAATCTCCATTCTTTCATTTATTTTTGTAACATATTTATTCTAAAGCACAGTGAAAACAGGTTTCCAAACTACCCAAACATAGCTTAAAATATAATAATCATTTGTAACTCAACAGCTTTGGCCAGGCTCCCTGAGGGGGAACTGTGAGAGGGTGCTTAGTGTCACCTGGATATTTATCTTATGATGACGGACTTGCACAAGGAGAAATTAAAAACACTTAATTAACACCGACACATTTTGATGATAAACTTGCTTTTAATCTGTGGGAACTGGAAAGATCTCTCACAATTGTTTCCTGGGAGAAAAATCTTTCTTCCATTCCACTCCCCTTAATCTTTCTCACTCCTCCCCACTGCCTCCCCCTTTTGTTTGTCATTCAGGTATTTGAGTCTGCCTAGAATAAGGGACTAAAGAAATAATAGAAGTGAGAAATATGGCAGGTAACATATAGTCTTAATGTAAGTAGAGAATAATATTAATATTTTACAATTTTTTTTCATAGGAATGTCCATTAGACTGTTCCCAAACAACTGCATTTAGATGTTTCAGATACTGAGTAAAAAACTGGTTTTAGAAATATTGGTAAATTTCACTTTATCTTATTTAACCTAGTTAGACACCTTGTCCTATCATCATTACAGTCTGCTTCTTTATGATTGGATCAGGTTTCACTATGAAGAAATGAGTGCATCTTTACAAGAGAAAATTCACACAGATAAAAAGAGCTTTTGGGGCAATGCAAGGAAAACCAGATTTCTTGGCCTGTTTTCTTTTACTTCTGTTTCCAAATGAACTTGCAGATCAGGTTGGGTATAATGTAATTTAACTCCTAAACTCACTTATTTAATCTCTTGTCGAAATTGTACTTTAATGTCTACCCCAGCCCTGGTAAAATTAAAAATAAAAAGTGTTGTCAGGTCCGGAAGTGTAGTTATTTCACTTGTCATTTCTTGTTAGTCCTTTACTTCACCCATGATCACTGAGTGGATAAAATATTTAAAAGAATGTGCTGTGTTCTATCAAAAGCATTTGAGATGAGCAACAGGGGCTGTCAGCAGAAGAGGTCATCAGGCAATTTCCCTCTCTGCTATCTGTTAGGGCCTTTGTTGTAAGCCAAGTGTTATGAAAATAGGCCAGTCACACTGAAGGATCTGTGGTTTAATACACAGTATGTGTTTTCAATAAGAGAATTTGGCTTGGGTCCCAGAAGGACTTATTTCTTATGTATGCTGCTTCAGGTCTCTGGGAAATTGAAAGAGCAGGAAAGTTCATTTCTGTGTGGCCCAATGTAAGCAGTAATTTAAGAATGGATTCAGGTCTTTTGTGAAGCAGGGGTTACAGTGCTCCCACACTAATTAGGGGATCTGTACCTACAGACAGGTGACAGTGGGAGCATGGTCTGAGGCACTGGGTAGACACAGCCAGTTTAGGATGGCTTAGGTCTGATTCACAGAGATTCTGAGAACTTGTTATTTCAGTGCTCAAGCAAAGATGTTCAAAGCTGAGTGCATCAAGATAAAGTCATCAATAACCAGGTTCCTAGGGTAATGGTACATCCTTCACCAGATGCTGTACCTTGCTGGGCCTTTGTTGTGCCAAGCCAATGCTTCACAGACCTCCTCTTCACTTTCCTTTGAGTAAAATTATGGCCCTCCTCAGTGAGCTGCAAGGATTTCTGCATATCTGACTGAACCTGTGCATGCCATTTGTCTAAAGAAGTCACATATGCCACAGACTCTGCTACTCATCACAGGCACAGAAGGGTGAGGGTGAGGTAAGCCTGGTGTGACCTGTTCTGCATGCAAAATAGGCCTGGGTGCACTTCCTGCCTTAAGGACCATGGACAGGAATCCCACTGAGGTCAAGCCCAGTGGTCTTGGCTTGTGTCAGGATTGACAGAACTCCACAGTGCTAATGGCAGGTCAGGATGCTAAGCTGCATTTTATCTCAATCTGTCTCCCTCTGCCTCATAAATAAATGTTTTCATGGGCATCAGCATTATTTTAATACTGGTGCTGCAACCTGAATGTTTTTAGGTTTTGAATAGTGTTCTGAAAGCTCCCAGTTGTACCACAGTTGTTGACAGCATCATTTCCATTCACTCTTTTCTAATGCCTTGGGATATTTTTCTTTATTTTTTTCCATCAGTGGGAAACTTATCCCAGCTGAATTCTCTCATTTTTTAGAGACAGACATAAATCCCTTTTCCCTCTTTTGTCTTCCCACCCATGCTGCCTCCCTGAAGGTCATGTCTACCTTTATGAAACAAATCCCAGCTTTTGTTTTTAATGCTGTGTGAACAAAACTCATGACAGCACTGGGACAGCCAAGTGACTACAACATCCCAGTCTATTGGCTGATGTTAAATGCATGATGACAGATGTCAATCCAAGTGCAGAGGCAGTAAGAGAAATAAAGACTGTGAAGTAATTAACATAGTAATTAAGCAATCAATTCATTGGCAGAAATGAAACTTGTACCTTTTCTTAGGTTTCTTCACCCCTTTCTTTCTTCAAAAAAATAAAGCAGTGTGATGTGGAGAATTTTCTGTCCCTTTCTCTCCATCTAAGTACTTAAGTGCGATCTTTGTTTCATTTTTCCTAGAAGATCTCCCCACAAAGCAAAGTAATTATTGATGATATTTTGCATTTTCTGTCAGTCTTCTGCAGATTTGGAAAGTTTAGTAGGTAGATCCAGTTTAACCTTTGAGTTTTCCTGCTGCCAGTGTACAGACGATATCTCTGGACAAAGCTATTCTGCAGCTATTCTGCTTTTATTGTCCATTCTTCTGGTTGGGTTACTGTCCAGTCTTTGAACGGAAGGGTCACTTGGATGCTAGATAAATTATATTTATCTCTAATTATTAATAATGGGAAATAAGGTCAGTGATTCTAGTTGTGTTATACCTATCAGTATGTGTCCTGCCTGCCCTAAATTTGTCAGGATTTACTTGAATATTGCAATTATACAATTAGCATATTTACCCTATGCACATAATTACAGTTACTGTAATCGTGATAGGAAAAGAAAAAGCCTCTGTTTAAGAAGTCCCAGTGAAATTCAGATGAGAAACTCAGCATTAAAAGAACATTAAGTACTTGATACAACACCGAAATGATTCATATTCAAATGCCACAGAAGAATATGAGCTTGCCAGAGAGCTGCTGGATAGAAGTATTCAGATATTCATTTTCCAGTGTGAATTTCTTTGGCTGAGTGCAATTCACAGCAAACTTCTTTTGGGAAATAAACTCATGTGCAGGGACTAACAAATTTGTATACATATTATGCAAATATGTACAAAAGAGGGTGTATTCAGGTGTTCTGAAAGTGGAATTCCTTAACTCTGACAAGGCCATAGCATGGCTGGGTGAAACAGCTGAGTGCAACAAGTCCGACCTGTTGCTGTAGAACAAAGAAAAAGAAAGAACAAACTTCCTCAGTTAACATTGCACCCCTGAAATGGTGAAAATAAGCAGGATGCTTTTTAATAGTATAATTATCTTTCCTATGCTAGAAGCTGTCATTGACATTCTTCCAAGTTTCTGATAGTTTGAATGGTTCTTCTACACTTCTGCATGTTGGGAAAAGCACTGTTGTGGAAAAGGTCACATATAATTACTCCAAAGTACAGTAGAGACAGAATCATTTAACTAGAAAAGCTGGGTGAGTCTCTGGAGAATTCATAGGAATGGAAACCAGGAAGGAAGGTTTCGCCAACATTTGCCTTTCCTTTTTTTTCTTTTTTTTCTTTTTTTTTTAAATTTAAAGATTAACTGGTATGGTTTTGAGTCTTCCTATTTCCTGAGGAGACCTCAGTGGACTACTGGGAAGAGACTAGATGCAACATAGGTGCTCTGGAAAGAGCATCTTTGTGAAATAATTTATGCTGATCTTGTGTTTTACAGCTGAAATGCTTTATTTTGAGGTTATATTTGAGTTTCTTTTTCAGGAGATAATAATAGGGCATGAGGGAACACTGAGAGGTTCCACAGCCTGGTCTGCCCCAGGGCAGACTCAAATAGAGCTGCATAGGACATGACACAAAGTGTACAGCCTGTTCTTGAGAACCTTCATTGACAAAGATCCAGCAACTTCTGTGAATGATCCACTTCTGGGCCTCATTAAAATTGGTATTACAAAGACATCCTTACCATCAAAGTCAAATACATCATTGTTATTTAAACTTGGTGTTACTTGTCCCTTACTTTGTGAATCTACCTCAAAAACCTTGGTCATGAGGATGGAAGGTAGAAAATCAGCAGCATCATGGAAGGAGCTGGTAATGGCAGTGGTTACAGAACTAGTAAAGGGTAGTGTTTTGGTTAGGCTGGAGAGAGTCAAAGACCTGGTGATTCAGGAACACCAGGACAGGAAAAGGCATGCCAGCATGATCCCAGGAACTCTCCAATATTGCTGCTCCTACATCTTTCTTATCAGGATCACCCCTGTTGAATTTTGCCTTCTCCTTTTTTTATTTCTACCTCTTTTCCTTTATCTCTTTCATTTATCTCAAATTTCTGCTTCTATACAGTACTTTGAGGGAACAGGTTTTATGGAGTGGTAAGAAGGGCTTTTTTAGGGCACTTAAGCCACTTTTTACAACTGTGAATTAGTGGAAATACTTGTGGAAATTCAAAATACTGGTTCTTCAGTATATCAGTTTGAAGATAGGATAGGCATGCTTCTCTCTCATGTAAGAAATTCAGTGAGTAGGGGAAAGTGCTCCATGAATCATTCCTTGCAGAGGGACTGAATCTCAATGGTGTAGTCAGATTACTGTCACTCAGATTTATGGGAATATACCTAAGGTGAAGATGGATACAAGAATTTCACTTAGAAATGCTTCCCAGAGGTGACTTGCTTCAGCATGCATTGCCAAGTGGACTTAAACTTGTAGTCATAGGTGAATTCTGGGAGATTAAAGATTCCCTTCAAATGTAGGGCATAGCTGTAACTAACTTTCACAAGATTTACATGATTTACATCACGTTCTGCATGGCAGACACCTGACATAAGCTGTTCAAAGATCTCCTGGGTGTTGAAAGCAGCGTATGGGATGCTCCAGGCAGATCATGGGAGTTTTATGGTGACTGCTTTTTGTTGATGCACTGATGAGCAGAAAGCGGCCAGCTCTTTCAAAGTCTTCCTTTAGGGATTTGTATTCTTACTGTGGAAGTGTTAAACAGAATTCCATGTTGTGTGTCCAAAGCAAGATGGCTCAGATGTAAATACACACCATGCCAGTGTCCTGGTTTTTTATCACGGATCAATCTCCCATCAGGAGAGACTATTCTGAAATAATGTGAAGTCCTGACTGCCATGTTTTAGCAGCTTATGACTTGTCACCAAAGCATTGCAGCATCTCGAGGCTATTTCCAAGCAAAATGTTACAAGCTGGTTGCAGCCCCAGTTCAGAAAACAGAAACACAGACATTGAATGAGAAACAGTAGTTTTGTACATTTAATTGGTAATTAAAAGTATCCTTTGTGTTCTGTGGCCTTGAGGCCCAGCATTCACATGCTAAAATTGACTTGTATTTGACCAATACTGTTCTGATGTCACCTATCTTTCAGAGTTATAATTTTAATTTGGTCACTAGCACTTGCAGCAGCATAAATATTTCACTATTCTCATTCATTGGCTGATGTCTGTTACATTATTAATTTGTGGGTAAATGTGTTTGCATTTGAGAGATTTAGCTGCTTAGAATTGCAGTTTGCCTGTTATCTCACTGCATAACACTTTTGTCAGCTATGTCTATGTTCCAGTGTTTCATCACTGTGAAAAATGCTGCCTGTTTTATGTGAAATATAAGGGTTTCTATGTTTTTAGAGAGGAACCCAGCATTTTAGAGAAGAGAGTGTTGTGTGACAGGTTGTAGCTTCTCTTGATGATCAGCCCTAATTTGGACTAGAGTTCAAAGAATAAGAGGTGCTATCCCCAAATCTCAAGGAATGTATGAATAAGTGGAAGCAACATCTTCAGCTCTCATAAATTTGTACAACTCTGTAATTGGTTCCAGTGCTCACTTATGTTAGCTAGATATCTGAATGCTGACTGGTAAGGAGGAAGAGCAGGAATTCTCAGGGAATTGCTGAGGAGCAGGTGGATATTTTTCGCCAGGCTGCCCAGAGCTCTGAGCAGCCGCTTGGGGAAGAGCTCTAAAAATGTACTCCTGCAAGTCTCCAGGAAGACTTTAAGCAGAGAGAGAGAGTACATGTGCCTCAGCAGCCAAGCAGAAAAATATATTTAAAAATCACTACTCTGTTTACTGATTACCTTTGGGAACTCAGGAGAAGTGACACTTCTACAGAGTAATCAGGCAAAAAAGTTCTGTGGTCTCAGGCAGTTTTGCTGAGTTGATACAATCTTAGAGAAGGTGTTTTTCAGGTTTCTTAGATTCCCCGTAGGAAGAGAAAGAAAAAAAAATCTGAAATCCCTCCTGACCTGATTTTCTGATTTTCAGTATTCCCCCCATACCTAGATTTGGGAGCTGATGAGTTAGCTTCTTGCTGCAGCAGCTTTCTTCTCAATAGTGAAGCTGAACTTGGAGCATGGTGTATCTGTGCATGGTATGTTTCTGTAGCAACGTTGAAAAGAAAATAAAAAATGCTTTAGGTAAAATTTTTACTTTGCTTGAATTTTAAAGGTGCAAAGCTCACAACAGAATCAAATGCAGAAATTTTCACCCAGATCTGGGTAACTTCAGGTTCTGAATGATAGTTTCTGTGATTGTGAGATGAAAGGTCAAAATGAGCAAAAAAGTCAATTTGTTAAGAAAAGATAAGCCTGTTTGATTCCCTATACATTTATCATTTAGTTTAGTGTCTACATAGTGTCCTTAAAATATTCCCTTTCACTTCTCTGTTTCTAGGGAAGGTATAGAAAACCAGATCAGGATTAGGGATTTCTCAGTAAAAGGAGGTGAATCATCCTCCTCTCTGCAGCTCAATTTTCCCGTGTGTAAAGGCAGGTTAACAATGCTTATTTGACAAAGAGCCTTAGGGCTGAGTTATTATCTCAAATGTTTTGCAACCTAGTTATATTTTTATTTTTACTGCTAGTAATGCTAAAAAAAGAAAGGGAGCAATATTAAGGCAGCTGGCATTCACCTTCAGCAGTGCTTCATACCTGGCTCTTTGAACCTTCTCATTTACAAGACTGAGAAATGAGGGATCCAATGTCCAGTAAATCCTCATCTTTGTGGCTTTGGACTCCAGCTGCCAACTGGGCTCAATGGCTCTGCAACACAGGCAGCAAGAGATGAGGAGTGACCTGTGACTTTGAAAAATGCAAAAGAAGAAAGTGTGTTGTAGAAAGGGAGGAAACTGTTTTCTTTCTCACCACTCTAAGTCACAGTGATTTGTGGGAGGTTGAAACTGGGGCTCTAACTGGAGAGAGAGCCATGACTTCTGTGTTGTGGCCAGATTAACTCTGAATTTGAAGAACTGTTGAAGCATTTCTATTATAGAAACGTATTTTGGGTGGTTTATGTCATAATTATTTTGAAATATCATCTGAGACTCCCCATGGCACACGGAAAGCTCCCTTGATTAACATTGATAGGTTGCTTATCTGTTTCCTCCAGGAGTTGAATTCACTGGGCAGAAAAGTCTCTGTAGCCTGTTTTTCTACTGAGCCAGGGTGTGTCCTCAGCTGGGAAGGGCCACAGATTTACATGTGTCAAAAGTCCAGCATGAGAGTCAGAAAAGTACTTCCAAAAATTACAGTTGTGACAGAGCTGGTCCTCTGAATATTTGTTTATGCTTTGTTATTGTTTATAAACTTTTCTATTCCATGGGAGAGAGAGCACTGGAAAAACAAATGAAAAAATAGAGGTTTGGAACTGCTCAGAATAATTTTTTCAAAAAGAATTTTTCAATTACAAAACCATTTTCCCCAATATTTGGAAAATCAATTTTTGAGGACATTTCTTTTTGTTATAAAAGCCCAAAGGATTAAGTGCTTTGATTGTGTCAAAAGCCTGTTTCAATTTCTGTTGTAGGAGCACTTCTAAAAACTCCAAATGAACACTGTAGCAATGAAGTGCAAACAAAAATATGTTCTTATGAGCTTAAAATGCTGAAAACCATCCCCCAACATACTGACAGTCTTCAAGCCAAAGTGAAAAAAAAAAATCCCAGAAAATGAATTATTGACATTGTCATTATTGCCACTGGTAAATATATGGTGCTGGTTTTCAAGGACTAAAAATCTTTTGTTTTGAATTTGCTGTCATTGACTGATCAGCACAAATACTGAGCAGAGAGAAGGTTTCTGTGTCAGACAGAGCCTTAGGCTGCTGCGTGGCTTGGAAGCATGAGGGATGTGCTGGACAGGCTCACTGCAAACCCAGCTCCTGCCACGTTTCTTTTCACCAACTGCACTTTAGATGTGCTCCAAGAACAAACCCCTTAATTCACTGTACTAAATCCTGCAGTCAGGGATCCCTCTGTGGCATCCATCGTATTAGGGTTGCCAGGAGGAGAAATCAAATCTCCATAGTCCATGGCATGAAGAAAAAAGAGGGAGTGCTTTGTTTCTGACTGTCTTGTGCTGCCGTGCTGCTGCCTGCCCACTGCCCAGGTCCCACACATCCCAGGGCCCCAAGGCTGCAGGTCTGTGCCCCAGCCCAAGGATCCTGCTGTGTCCAGCTGCCTTTCTGCCTTTGCTGGCACTGTCCCTTGGCAGTTTGTGGATGGTGGAACAGATTTGTGCTATACCATGCAAATGTGCTTTGGGTTTGTGGAGCAGATGCTGCCTGGCCCTGTCTGGCAGAATTTTGATTAAGTCCTGCATAAGAAGGATCTCCCTTGAGGTTTTTTCCTCTTGCTGTTGCTCTTTCCAGTGCTGCAGAATTCTGAGACTTCCTCCCAGTGCTGCAGACCTGAAGATTACTGAAAATTTTTTGGTTTTAATATAGACTATGCCTCATTCCTGATCCTCTCCCCTCTCCGTGACACTTTTTCCTTGGGAAGCAGTCCCAGCTGGGGCCCAGAGTCTGTCCATTCCTCCATGTATTGGGAGGTTTCCCATTGTGAAGCCTTTCTTGCCTCTCTGACAGCGGTGATAATTTTTCTTTGCAGTTAGTTTTGTAGATACAGCCTTTCTGTCATGCACCTGGATGTAGAGAAGAAAAATGCTTGTCTGTGGGACCTACCAACAACTCCATGTGCCTGCCTTCCATGTGTCCTTTGCTTCCACAAATGTGGTTTTCATGCTATGGAATGCAGCAATTTGCAGCTGAACATTTCAGTAGCAAGTGGTCGGTCTTGTCTGCAATGGCTGCATAAGCAGTTAGGGCTGTCTCAGAATCCTGGTGATGAACCCTGGGGTGTTTGTAAGAAATGGCTTAAAGTGCCTGAGGAATTTAAGCCTTATCTCTTCAACCTACATCAGGAAACAAGCCTTTCCCAAGTTACCCCAATGTTGTGGCCATGCTGATCCAGAGCGTCACATTTTTCTTTCAGTGTCCTCATGAACAAAGGCATCTATTCCCCAAAAAAAGAAGTTTTATTTCACCATAGATTTATTTTGAAATAATCACGTCAGTTAATAAGAGACAGCCTGATTTTTACTTTAGGTCCAAATATTGCTGAAGGCTAATATTTGTAAATGCTTTAGAAAATCTCACCCTTTATTCTCTGGATCTTACTGACTTGGCTGGAATGTTGTTTATTAGCAAACAGCTGAGAACAGTGTTAAGAAGTAATCTGAGTTTGTACTTTTCTGCCCTTCAGAGGTTGTACTTAAAAGGTAGACAATCAGACCCATTTCTCAGTCTAACCTGACCTGTACTAAATCATTAACCACGTTAGTGTCATCCCCTCAGTTTAAATATGAGTGGATGCTTACTCATTTCTTAATATAGTTTTTCTCTTAAATGATTCATATTGTTTTATCGTTTTCATAGCACTTTATAGAGACTTGGCAGAGGCCTGGGGGACCTTTACTCTCTCCAGCTTGTCATTCCAGATGGCTTTGCATTTCTACAGCAGATGAGATGCTCTGGTCGTGGCAGTGCAGTTGCCTGCATTTACTAATCCGCTTTGCCAACCTCCCAGACCCCTGTAGGATGCTTCTGTGCACCACATTTGAAGAGTTTGCATTTAAATTGGCTGTTGAAATTCATGTTTCATTTTCTTATTTTAATTGCTGTCTCTGCTGCACTCCTAGATAGTTACATACTCTGCTGGAATACTTGGGGACTATAGAGGTTTCTTGTGATTTTGGTAATAAATTTAGATCTGATATTTTTGCTGCTATACCAGAATCTAAGTATCTTGTGACTCCATATTTTTTTGAGTAACACAAAACATCTATAGTAAGAATAGGCAAAAGAATAGTGTCTTCATTTTACTCTTGGTGATCTGAATCTATGAAAGATTAACTGATTTTCTTCGAGATGCTCAAGAGACTGTCCTAGAATCTGGGACCTCCTTTCTTTGGGGCTCATATAACTTCTGGCTTAAAAATTGTTGAAACCTTGTGAGATCAGATGCAGAGCAGCAGCTTGAGGAGCTAATCTTATGTCTGAGAGTCAGTAAAATGAGATTCCTCACAAGTGCAGTTTCACTTACACAATGGAAAAATGTTTCTGATTATTAATTTACTTTTTGTCTCCATGAATATATTTGAGTCAAAAGAGCTATGAATTATTGGGTCATTTGCAGCTGGAGTTTGTGCAGTGTCTGGGTCAGCCAGGAAAGCTGTACTCAGCACATTGAGCCACTGAATTTCAGAAACCCCTGTTACTGGGTGGCAAACAGGCTTCTTATTCATAAAGTGTTGCTTTTCTGAAAACCAGTCCTATTACGTTCTTTTGAAAGCTACTTACTTAATGCTATGGTCCTACTGTGAGTCTGTCTTCAGGTTATCCTCCAGCTTTTGCCTCAGGCCTTGGTGTATGACAAATGAAACCATGCTGTGACACTGGTGATGTCAATTTACTTCTCCTGCTTTGTACTCAAAGTAAAGATAGCAAATTGATCCATGCTCTGTTCAGTGGCTTTGCTACTTCTGAAGTGCTCCTGCACCTCAGCAGATTGCATCTCATTCTACTTTCAGGACCAGAGGCCTTTTCCCATTTGCCTGGTTTCTACAAAGGATTTAACATCACAGGCAGGGGTGTGCACATTGCTCTGCTTTGACCTCTCTGAGATTGTTCAAGCCTGTGAAAAGGGAGGAAAGGACTCCTGAATTCATACTTTTGTAGGATGAGTCTTGCACAATCGATGTTAAGAGCTTGTGAAAGCAGCAGAGCCCTGATGAGTGGTGTAAGCAGATCTAGTCAGCTCCATGTCTCTGTCTGTCTGTCTCTCTGCCTCTCTGTCTGACCTCCACAGCTCCTAGTGGCAGCACTGGAGGCAGAACTGAGGGAGTGGACATTGCTGAGAAGCTGTAGTAAAGAAAGACTGTAGTGGTTGAGGATTTCCATTATCCTGAGGCTGGTTTGAGGCTGTTGTAGTGTTTAGAAAGGGGAAATGTGGGGTGTTGCGTTTTGTAATACTTGTGCAAAACTCTGTGGGGCCAGTTGGGATCAGCTGCTGTGCTCTGCAGTGATTCATGCCGTAAGAAATGAATGTTTAGGAATTGGATGTTAGTAAGGCTTCTCCAGGGCTGAGCTACTGCTTGGCCACTTGGCTCTGTCTTTTCGTAGGTCACTGCCAATGCATTGTGAGTTTAAATTTAGTGCTAGAATGAATTAGCCACCAATGAAGTAAAAAGAAGAATTTTCAGCTCAAAGTTTCAGGCTGTTTTCCCTAGCCCTCCCTCAGTTAGAGGAAGCATTAGTTAGATAGATAGTTAGAAATGTTAGGGAGTTTTTGGCTGAATTAAATTATAAGTAATCTGGGAACAGCAACAACAAAAATGAAAATCTGAATATCTCTGAGAAAGTATAAACTTGGTGGGTATCTTAGACCATTTCTTCAATGCTGTGTTTGGTACTATGGAACTTCTAAGAGGATTTCAATCCTTTGTGTATCAGATGATTCCAAGCAGAGATCATTTATCTGGCAAGCTCCAAAATCCTCATTCTTCATCCCTCCCTTTCTATGGCATGGGAACCTGCCAGGAGATGACAGGTATATTGACTTAAGTGCCTGTGAAAGGGAGAGGAGTTTTAGCCAGCCATTTCCACATTTCTCTGGTTGTGATCTCTAGCAATGCCATCACTGCTGGATCTATGATCCTGGCGGAGCCTAACCCTGTAGTTATGCACTCAGAAAGTCACAGCCTGTCAGAATAGCATTAGTGTCAATCCCAGCACCTCGCCCACCTGCTGCCACCTCAGATCATGCCTGAAATATTAACTCATGTGCTCCCTTGTAGTGATGAAGGGAGGATGATCAACCCTTTGTCAATCAGACTTTCAATTTGAGCTTCTAGCATGCTTATAAGTTACACTACCATTAGCTAAAACAAAGTGGGTGGTGTTTTTTCTCGTTTTTCTCATCTATTTTCCCATTGGAGAGAAGTCCAAGATGACACATCCATGCTCCAGGCTCAGAGGTGCTGCAGAGTGAATTGCAGGAGGCCTTTGGGTTTGGGGGGTGGATGCTCACCAGTCTGTGCTGTGGCTCTTGACCTTGTGCACATTCAGGGGTGACATCCACAGTGCTGCTGTTCTCAGAAGAGGATTCATCTCTCTGTAACTAAGCTTTGGGTATTTCTCAGCAGTCCTGCTAATTGCTAATGACAGGGGCCTTGGAAGTCTCTGAAAGATCACAGTATTTTAATTTGAATTTTTCTCTAAGGAAGGAAGTTGACAGTGAGAGAGCAGTCAACTCTCTCCAGGCGCTTGCATTGGGAAGAGCAAGTTTTCACCACTCCAGTAAAACATCCAAAGCACTCAAATTTCAGTCAGGATATTGTTTGTTGTATACTTTATGTCTGAGATAAAAGAAAGCAAACTAATTTTAAAATTACATCCCTGCGGGAAGATAAGGATGCCAGATTTATTGGCTACAAGGAAATCCCTCAGCTACTTGAGCAGTTAAAGGAGTCTGAGAGTGATTGTAAAACCAAGTCTCTGTCAGGTGCCTGTGTGCAACTTTTTAGCTAAAAAAAGACTTGTAAAGGAAATCTCCTAAGCGGCACAGACAATAAATAACATACCATTAAAGCCTGGAAAAGTGTGAATGTGTTGCTGTGTCAGGGCTTGTGCCTTTGTAGGTGTTCACTGGATTAAACCAGAGTGTGTACCTTAGCATCCCATGGGGAGCCAGGATGTCAGGGCACTGCTCTGTCTCCTGGCAGCAGGTAGCTCAGACCTGGAGCACCTCTAAAATGTGCTGGGACTTTGGGGAGTGGCAACAGTGGTTCATAAGCTGATTTTACTGTTCTTAATTAGTTTGGTGTCAATTACCTAGTGATTCTTTTTTATACAAATCTAGAATCTTGCCCATTTGGAGAAAGTTTATAGAGCTGTGCTTTAATTTCCATGGTCTGTTAACAAAATACAGAATAAAATTCTTTTGGTCAAGTTTTCATCAGACTAATTAGAGTTTTTGCTTAGTTTGAGACCTCAGTGGTAGTTGGTACAATCTCAGAGCCTGGCCTACTTAGAAATAATTAAAAAAAGAAAATCTTACTTTTTATCAAAAAGTGTGAATCCCCAGTCCTAGCAGCTTTTGTGTGAAGGAAAAAAAAAAAAAAAATAGTCTGCTCTGACATTGCCAGTCTAGAGATATCTGATGAAACTGGAGCTGTTTCACCCTCATCCCTTCTGTTTCCATAATACTAAACTTTCTGAAATAACTTTATGCTTTATTTTGACTTAACTTCCTTTGCTTTAGGAAATTTTCACCTAAGTGAAAATGGTAGCACTCCTGATTGTTCCAGACTAATTTGCAGCATGACTTTAGAATCAATTAAAGGGTATTAATGAGAGATATCTCCTGTATTATCTGCTTCATTTTATGGTTATTAGGAAGCAACTTATGGAACAGTTACCACAGCCACAACCTAAAAAATAGGGGCAGTTGCAAAACTTGTGAGCTAAAATCCTGTATTGCTACATGCATGAAATCCTAGATAAGTGTGACAGGAGTTGACATCTCAGATACAGTTTGACTTACCAATGAGGGACAAGGCTATGATAAGACACACTGCCTCTGGAGGGGAAAAAAGATTCACTGTGGGAGTCATTTTGACTGTTGAAAGAAATCACAGTGCTTCAAAATGATTGTGCTACAATGGCTGTAACATCAAAAGCAAGGCTAAACTCTTGGAAAACTACATTTGCAGTATTTCCATTTAACCATTTAATAGAGTCACAGAATGAATGAGTGGATAAAACACAGGAACTGCCCATAGCAATGACTCCTCTCTCAACACACATGGTTCACTCCTGTTCTCTGTGCGGTTTATAGGGAGGGGGGGATTTTATCCACAGCTTGCCCCCTCTGAGACCTGCTGTCTCCCAGTAACCCCAATTCTTGTAACTGCTGATAATGTTTTCTCTTTTTCTCAAGAAGAGAAATTTACATTGCAGTAAATGCCATGTAGAAAACCTGCTGCACAGAGCAGGCAAAGAAATACGTGCCTGAGAGAGAGTGAGGCTGATGGGCTTTTTGCGCAGTGTCAGTAGTGTTAGTGCTGTCCCTTGTGTCCATGTCGCCTCTGCACACTCTGAATGACCGCTGTGACCAGAGTGCCTGTGGTCTGTCCCCTTTGCCTTTCTGATCTGGCACATCAAGTCTTCACTATAAAGGTGCTAAAGATTACAATGCCATATTCATGTGTATAGGTTACAGAGCAAACAAAAATCCAAAGATCCAGCTTACAAGATGATTGAAATTTTGGTTTTAAAACTGGTGAGTGATTGATACACCTAGAAGTAATTTGAGCCAATGACCTCTGGAGCAGGGTCAGTCGGAGCACGGGCAGGCTGATACATATGAATTCTGCTCAGAAAGCCAAATTAGCAAGTGCTTTTGCATGATCTGTCTTCTGCTGCCTGGGCATTTTCCCGTAGTGCTTGGAGCTCTGATTAAGGCAGTCAACCATAAATCACTAAGGCACATGTCAATGAAGCCCTTACGATGCCATTGGGGATAGAGGAATCATATCCTCTTATTGCTTTAATCGTGAGGCTGGAGTCCATTAAAAATCCATTTAAATCTATGAACTGGTGCTAGTTTTAAACTGGTAATTTATGTCCAGTGGATATTAGCAGCATTTTTTCCCCCTGTATCTGAACTGTTGCCAATGCTATTCATGTTCAGACTTATACAATATAATTTCCTTCCTTTCTGGGTCTATATCAGCAGGCAGCAGTAATGGGTATTGTCTGAATCAAAGCCTCTTACAGAAATGTTGCAAACCAAAATGGAAAGACTGGAAAAACACACCATCAGTACATGGAAAGTATTCTGAACTGGGAATTGATCAGTGGATTTTCTGCCATCGTCTTTCAAACTGCATTTTGGAGGGACTCAGTACAAGCTCAGTGGAATGTACCTGATACCCAACATCCACCAGCCAGGATGAGCTGTACAATAATAATTCAACAGATGCTTTTAGCAAACAAAGGTACATTCAGTCTAGTTAATTACTTTGTTGATTTTGGAGTCTGAGTGTTTCAGAGGCTCTATGTCTTTCTACTCATCTGATTTGCAAAACAAGGTGTTCTGCAGGGGAAGAATACACACACACACACACACACACACACACACACACACACACACACACA